>PVKP010005966.1:0-86043 GCA_004027715.1 Plecturocebus donacophilus | reverse complement strand
TCCCCTATTTCCCCCCAACATACCCCAGCGTATAGTGCTCCCCTCCCTGTGTTCATGTGTTCTCATTGTTCAACACCCGCCTATGAGTGAGAACATGCGGTGTTTGATTTTGTGTTCTTGTGTCAGTTTGCTGAGAATGATGGTTTCCAGGTTCATCCATGTCCCTACAAAGGACACAAACTCATCGTTTTTGATGGCTTTTACACTGTTGGTGGGAGTGTAAACTAGTTCAACCATTGTGGAAGACAGTGTGGCGATTCCTCGACAACTCAATTTTTTTTCACTTTTATTTCACCTAATAACCCCCAGTGCACAATGAGTAGCATGTTTTATAAGAAATCTTCAAAGTGAAGTGGGAGAATGGGGTACCTCAGAGTCTGAACATAGGCTCTTAAGTAGGGCTCAAGATAGAAGTTACTAAAAGATAAATCACTAGAGTTGTCCCTCAAGAAATTTCTGTTGCTTCTAATCCAACTAATAATAATGATCAGAATGAGTACTTTCCATAAGTCCCCTAAGAACTATACATGAATTATTTAATATTTACATAAACCTAGGTACAATATAATTTTCACACTTTATAAGAAAATGGAAACTCATAGAGAATGAGAAATTTAATTCAAATTTTGTAGATGCCAAAGCTAGATGTAACACCAAAGACTGCAAAACCCATGCTCTTACCACCATATTACTTCTCCCAAGCATGAGATCCTAGTCCTCATCTCAGCTGCTATGGCTCTATTTCCTGTCTTACTTTCCAAGACATAGCTCGTTATGGCAAATCTGCTTGCTTGCTTCGGGCTTATAATACTTTTGGGAATAGATGGGTTATAAAAAATGACAATGAATGAGAAGGATAAATTGGTGATGCCAATTGTTGCCAAAAGCAGAGACTCATGCAATAACAAGCATATTCCAGCTTTTCAGCCATGCACCTCACTTTAAGGAGTATAACAGACAATCTTGTAAATACTGAGTGCCAGCTTCCATACACTACTGCCTTCAGGCTGTAGTATTTTCCACTTTGTGGCCTGTATTTTCCTTCTTTTCTCTTTTAAAATTGTTGATGTTCATTTTACCTTGTAATTCACTTGCATCTTTTATCTTTGCTCTTCTAAGTGCAGTCTGAGGAGCAGCAACCCTGGCATCACCTGGAAGCTTGATATACATGGAGACTATCAGCCCCAAATCAGTGCTATTAAATCAGAGTCTGATAGTTAATTAGATCCCCTGATGATTGAGTGCATATTGCAGTTTCTGGCCATTGCTCAAAGCCTTCATCCTACCCAGATATTATGCTTACTGTGCCTCTCCCTTGTTTATTAATTCTTGCTCTTTTGCTTTATCCTCCCTCTTTTTCTCTCCTTCTGTGCCATAGGATCAGAAGCAGCAGACCTGTATTTCAATATGATTTCATCACAAACACTTTCTCCATCCCTGGTGACTGTGTTGAGAAGAAATCTTGAGGTCATTACAGAACTTCTAAGAGATTTCACGGACGGAAATCCTTCTTTTATAGGCCTTAAGACACAAAGCTCCAGTTTCTGTCCTCCACCATCCACTCAAAAGCTTTCACATTTACCTGTCAGAATGCTTTCCCTGATGCTTAATATAACTTTTCCAGGTGCATGGCGAGGGCATCTATTCTTGCTGCAATCTTAGTTGTTATGAATGAAAACTGTATACCAATTTATCTTCCCTACACGTCTTACTATCGAGTCACTTCCTCATTTTTATCCTGTTTGATTAGTTAAATCAAAAGATGAACTGATTTAACTAATTCCACTGTCTGCAACGCTATTGAGATCCACACTGCTGGCGGCTGCAGTGGATGCTTCCAATCTCTTTATAATTTTGAGGACACATGAAGGCAGATCTGCCTATCTACAGGAATCCTCCTCACCTGCCCCCATCCTTCACTGCTCTCTTCTTCAAATCCATGAAGTGATCTTGAAATAGCTGCTTACAAGAACGTCTACGTGGTTATGTAGTGCTCAGTCTCAGGCTGGTCATGATCAAGAACGTTTACTAGAAAGCTTATTTGTGTGTATGTTTATGAGTCCTGATGCCCTTATTTCATTGCCACCTACACAGAACTCCAGATATAGCAGGAATGATAAAGGATCACTCTCATTAAAAATCACAATTTATCTCCCTTCTACCCATTCCCTTGAACTTTATTAGTATAAGTCAGGACAATCAGAAACCAGAGGAAAAGAGAAAAAGCTACCTCTGTTTAAGATGTGAACACAGGAAATTCACCACTTTCTCTTTGGGGATAAAGAATGACAATGTAGCATTCAGGAGATGCATAAAACCTGCATTATATTCCTTTCAGAAGATAATTGGCAGCACTGGATTGTTTACCTAGTTCAAGGTTAGAGGTTTCTCTCTCAGAAGGTTTATCTCCTTAAGATGAAAAATCATGGAGAAGGGAAGAGGAAAGGAAGCTAGAAAGACAAATGACTAATTGGCTGATTAATTGGTAAAGAGACAGAGAGGCATGAGAAAAGAGGAGGGAAGTAGCTCTCTTGAAAGCAGCTAGTGCAAATAAAATAAATGATGTTTGGGTACAGAAAAATGCATCACTTCCTGGCTTCCACCACTTTAATATATCTAAATCAGTCAAAGCGGAGCAGCACTCATTTAAAATGTTTCATAGTAAATATTAGTCTTCTCCTGTTTCATCTTTTGCTTCGCTTAGTTAGAAATTTGCAAGTTCCCCTTCATAAGGTAAAAAAAGAAAATACAGTTTCTTCCTACCAACGTAAATTATATACTTACATCCTTACAATAATGTAAGCTAGAGAAAAAAAAGATGTTATTATGACAATCACAAGAAGAAAAAATATATTTTCATTCATTAAGTGGAGGTGGATCATCATAAAGGCCGTCATTCTCATTGTCTGCATGTTGAGTAGGCTGAGGAGGTGGAGGAAGAGGAGGGGTTCATCCTGCTGTCTCAGGGGTGGCAGGGACAGAAGAGGTGAAGGACGGAGAAGAGAGGCAGGAGAGGCAGGCTACTCAATGTGACATTTATAGGAAAAAATACACCTATGAGAGGACTTCCGCAGTCCGAATTTGTGTTTTTGAAAGGTCAACTTTAATTGCAAAATTTACAGTGTGAGTTGTTTCCTCACCTTTATGTATTTTCTAGGTATTGCCCTTGCCCAATCCTAAAATTCCTCCTTCTATTAATCTTCTTTAACCCTACTATTCCACAGTAAATGGTTCACGTTTATGAATGATAATAGGCTTCCATTTATGATTGACCTTTCACGTTTCTTCTTGATTCCACAACTACTGGATGGTAAATAAATGAAGGGAAGATATCTGGTCACCACACTGCTTCTGTCCTCTATCACCTTTCATAGCTGTGCCTGCTAAATATTGGTACTGTACACCTGAGGATCATGTATTGTATCTATTATTTTGCATAGTTATCTATAACATGTGGATAATTTACCCAATCTCATAGGGTTAGTATGAGAAAAATTTAAGGTCAAGTAAAAAAAATACATACACACATACATGCATGGTGTGAGTATCACTTATTCAAAATGTTTAGAACCAGAAGTATGTTGGACTTTTGATATTTTTGGATTTTACAATATTTGCATATACAAAATGAGTTACCTTGGGAATGGGACCCAAGTCTAAACATAAAATTCATTTATGTTTTATATATACCTTATACACATAGCCTGAAGGTAATTTTATACAACATTTTGAATCATTTGGTGCATAAAACAAAGTTTTTACTGCAACTTTTCACGTGAAGTCAGGTGTGAAATTCTTCAATTGTAGGGTGACAGTGAACTCAAAAGGTTTTAAATTTTGGAACATATTGGATTTCAAATTTTCAGATATCCAATCTGTATTTATTTTGCAATAAAATAAAATACAGAGCCATATTTTTATGTTATTGTTGTTTCAGTTCTCATCACCCTGGGTTTATAATGCCAAACATAGAATAAATTGGGCCAAGAAGCCATTAATGAGTATATGACTAACCAGTCCCACACTCAGCTTCTTCTTCTTTTGCCCATTTTTTATGATAACATGTTAAATGACTGCTACCATAAATATTCACTTGTAAAATTTTCTTCCTCAAACTTAGTAGAAATTAAAAGTTTCCATTTTTAAATGTACAACTCAAGGTTACAGGGAAATGTTTGGAAGCACATTAATGTAAACATATGCCAGTAGTAGGACATATGCAAATTCTTCCTAGCAGTCCTCTCTCTGCTTCTGGCCTCTAAAAATCTATGAAAGTTAGCTCAAATGGTAGGTTGGAGTGGAAAGGGAGGTGGAGAGGATTCTAAGATCCTAGGGTAACTCTAAGAAAATTTGCCTTTTTTTTCTCCTATGAGTGGTGCTGTGGAGAAATAACAAACTCCAACATCTTGTAAACACACGAAACTCAGAATAAAAATAACTACTTCTATTGAAAAAAGTTTGATGAGAGAAAAAATAGAAATATTCCTTATTCTAGGTACTCTGTTTAAGACATCAACACATAGATTACTTTATATCTTGGACCTTTTATTTGCCTATTAATGTGAGCAAATATTTCTAAACTGCTTTGGAAATAAAACATTTGTAATTGAAATATTCAATCCTGTAAACATATAAGAATAATTGAAAAAAATTCTAACATAGAAACAAATAATAGAGCAACAACAGTTTGTAATAAGAGAGGTAGAAAAAAAGGGTCACCCTGGGGAAGCATTTTGATGTTTAAATATTTAATAAAACTTTATTTTTTTAATTAATTAATTAATTTATTTATTTTTGAGATGGAGTTTTGCTCTTGTTACCCAGGCTGGAGTGCAATGGTGTGATCTTGGCTCACCGCAACCTCCGCCTGCTGGGTTCAGGCAATTCTCCTGCCTCAGCCTCCCGAGTAGCTGGGACTACAGGGATGCACCACCATGCCCAGCTAATTTCTGTATTTTTCATAGAGACGGAGTTTCACCATTTGACCAGGATGGTCTCAATGTTTTGACCTCGTGATCCACCACCTTGGCCTCCCAAAGTGCTGGGATTTTAGACGTGAGCCACTGCGCCCAGCCTAATAATACTTTATTATGGCAACCTTAGAAATGTACAAATCTTGGGCCTATTTTTGCTGGACAGAGGTAAAATTTAAGGACAGCCATCAATGTGCACTGTGGGTATGTATTGATGTAGGGGAGCTATATATGAAATGGAAAAGCATATCCTTGCTCTACTGATTAATTTGGCAATACACCACATAAAGCTTGCAGTAATTTATCTCATTTATTTTATCCATTTGGTAGTGAATACAGAACAGTGGTGAAAGAAATACACTTTGAAGTCAGAGCAAACTGATTTCAAGCATTGGGTTTCATCATTTCCTAGTTGTGCATCTTTAGGAAAATTTCCGCTCAATTTATTTTTTCTCATTTATGAAACTGAGATGTTGCCAGCACCTCTTATTGTAAGAACACATGAGACAAAAATATACAATGTCTTTAGCATTATGTCCACCACATAACATGCACTGAATAAATGTTGGTGATGACCTTGGATGCTGATGACTGTTACTGATGACAGTGATGATGCCAGATTTTTCAACTATAGTAAGACCTATTTCCTTAAGGAAACACTTTTGAAGGAATGGGAACTTTTTTTTTTATTGCATTTTAGGTTTTGGGGTACATGTGAAGAACATACAATATTGTTGCATAGGTACACACGTGGCAGTGTAATTTGTTGCCTTCTTCCCCTTCACCTATATCTGGCATTTCTCCCCATGCTATCTCCCCGCAACTCCCCCCCCACTGTCCCTCCCCCCCAACTGTCCCTCCCCTATTTTCCCCCAACATACCCCACGGAATGGGAACTTTTAAAGATGCTCTATAAGATCTTAAAATAGTCAAGGCATTATTAAAACATTATCTGAAGCCCATCGAAAACATTCATAGCAAGTTGGAGAGGCACAGAATTCTAGAATCAACCAATGTGACTAATAAAGGGACACAAAACCAAACATTTTTATTTCATAGGAGTGGAAATTGAGCATCACAATCTAATTAGCAGCGCTCGTTACTCTCGACTCCTAGTCCAGTACTCTTTGAAATGTAATAAGCTGAAAACTATTTTACTATTCAGTGTACTCCCAAAACACTGTGACAAACTCTTGACGAGATGAACTTAATAGTTAGCACCATATGGACACAATCAGAGTCAGTACTGACAGAAATAGGGTGAAAAATGACCAACACATGAATAGGCAATAAGCAGTCTCATGTGCTCTCTGCCTTATCCAAAAAATGAGGATCACAGAGCTGAACACACCAGCCAAAGTCCTGCAGAGTAAAGGCTTCCCCTTGGTTATTTACAAAACATGACAAATGTTTCATGGAATGTCTACATCAATGACAGTATAAATATTTCATAATGTACATTTCAAAAATTCACCTTTCCAAGTCAATCACCTTCTGCAGCGGGAAATATTAGATAATAACAGTAGAAAGAATGGTAGCATTCAGAAATTAACATTTTGCAATCACCAGTGTAATCGATGTCTGGCAAGTTTATCCAAGGATAGTAAAAGAAGCTGGGAAAGTTCAAGAGGAAAAGTCGTGATCCTTTCACACATCACATATGCTTTCATCTACAATCTACGCTGTGACCAAATGACAACAGTGACAAGATAACTGTTGAGGATCTGAGCTGCAGCCTGGGGCTAGCCAGGAACTTACATATATCACTGTACTCTCAGAACTGCATACCAGCCGTGGACAACTTCATCTATAATAGCATCTTTGAGCCAGAATGTTATCCTGCTTATAATAGGAGTCTGGGAGAAATGCCCAAACCAGCTAAGGATATCTGAGACAATTTGCAATGAACACCTGCAAACTGTGCAATGGACACTAAATGATGCCCTTCTCTGAGCCTTGAAGAGTGATGGCAACAGTTTCTTAGGCTCAGATGAAAATATTCAGAGCTTTATGTTCTGACAGAGAGATATGTGTCTAACGTACACATATTTAACGGTGTGTCCCTCCCCTCTCACCTGAGTGCCTCCTCTATCACCCTGATAGATCTGTCCTATTAGCCCCATGATGAAAGGAGAACCAGGACTAAGCCCACTGCTCTGCTTGTTGTGAATCCTCCTGATATCTGACAAAGCACATAGTGAGATTCTGATCACCTCCATAGGCCTCCCTTCCTGCTTGAATGCACATCCACAAATCCAAACAGGGTTAAAGGATATTGATGAAGTAGATGCCTTTCCCAGAATGATGGCCCAGGAGGAAAACAGAAATAGCACATAGTAAGCAACCAGGAAATGCCAGTCAGCCTTAGAGAAACCCTTCAAACACACTGGAGCACTGAGACAAATATCAAAACTAATGGAGTGTTTGTGGAGAGATGTGCGTTTGCTGAGAAAAGGGAGGTCGGAAATGAAGTGAAAAGACAGGCAGAAGGGCTGTGTGTGTTATTTAGGGGCTGAGAGCATGGTAAAGAAAGAATGCAATTCACACCCTGCCAGTCTGCAGAAAGGGCTAGAAGGTAAGGTGAAGATGAAGCGAATACTTCATACTTTTTGTCCGCCCGACGCTCATTTTCCCTCTAGCTATAGCCCCTCATTTTCCTTGGTGAACTGCCTCTCCATTATTTTCTTCACATATTGTTGAGGTGGAGAGGGCTTGGTCCCATCCGATTATTAGGCATTACAATGTCACTTAGGAATGTCCAGTAAGAATGTCACAGATTCCTGGACACAGTGATTGATTTAGAGCTAGTCAAATAACCCAAACCAGAAGAACCTCAGTCATTGAGACACAATTCTAGATCTTTAATTGCAACTCTTGGGACATAGAATATCTTCTTCTGTGGAACTTAAATAAAGGTCCTCTGAGAAGCAGAGACCAAGATGAAATTAGACATACATTATAGACACACACATATATATGTATATATATGTGTGTGTATATATATGTATGTGGATATATATACACGTGTATATATGTGAATATGTATAAATATAGATATGTACATACATATATACATATGCACATACATATATACATATAGATAGGTACATACATATATACATATGTATGTATATGTGTACATGTGTGCATATATGTGTACATATACATATACATATCTGTATGAGTATATATGTGTATACATATACACGTATATACTCGTGTGTATATATATACATATACACATATATATGCATATTATATATATACATATATACACATTATATATATCTGTATCACATATATATTTATATGTGTATACAATATATTATATAATATCTATATATACATATATAGACATAAATAAATATTTAGAGAACTAAATAAGGAAGGGGTTGGGAAGGCTGACAGACAGCACTCTCTTTGGTTGTACCAGACTGTGGTGGAATAATGCCCTTACAAACTTAGAAGCCCCTCTGTCCAACAGAGGGGATCAATCTAAACGTTTCAAAGATTGTTAACAAGGAGTATATCACTATTCCCTTGCTTTGTTCTTTGACTCAAGCTTTATTTCACTTGAAAAATTTTCTACTTTCTAGGAAGACTGAAGGTAAACAGTTTTCCAACCAGGTGATCCTTAGTCCTCATACAGCTTCAAATGTTGCTGGCAATCCAAACTGTTTCTTCTTTAGTTCACTTTCTCTCTTCCTACTTTTCACAGGCAGGAAAATGAAGCCAGCTGGCACTTGAAACATCCTGCATGGACATCATTCAAGGTTCACGAGTTTGTTATGTGAATGTTGTATCTTCCAGGTAACCACAGGTGAAATTTTCACTTACGTAATTTGGGTTGTCACTTTTTTCCACCTTGATACTGCCTTTCTTCTCACTGCTTTTCTGACTTTATTAAGCCATTTGTTCCCGATTTTCATAGCCTTAGCTAACACTGTTACTGGATTTAGTTCAAATTGGGATTTAATCTCTAAACTCGGTGGATCATGCCTCTAGCTTAGAACAAAAAGGCTGCAGAGGGTGATGCCAATGAAATAAAATTAATTTGCAACATGCTAACCAAGTAGAGACATCTCAGTATCTTAAAAAGCTATTATTCTGACCATTTTTTTCCAAAAGTCACTGTTTTCTGCAAGGATCACACCAACAGTAATAAAGCAAAAACAAACAAACAAACAAAAAACCAGAAAACAAAAAACAACTATACATGTTAAGAAATTAATGTACTCCATAACAGGTTATAAACTTGCACTTCTTCATTGTTTATGCACTTTTGATAAGCTTGACAAATTTTAGACCTCTTTAACTTAAAACACAGCAATTTTTATTCTTCAAGTTACAGTGGAAATCATTTCCTTATCTATTGTTAGAATGGCTCCATACATTAATTAATCTACAAAACATTGTGCAGAAAGTGATTTTTTAATCTACCCCAATCACTCATGTAGCCTGCTTCAGAAAAGAAAAAGGGCAATTTTCTGAATACCCAAAATCTAGATTTAGGACAAGTGCCTACATAAGACATCAAAATTTCAGAGGCAAGATTTACAGATAGAGCTGCTATTGTCACTAAATCTTCCGTGGGACCAATAAGGCCATTTGCTTCAGGTAAGACCATGCCATCAATATTACAGTACGATCTGCAAACCGCTCCAAGGCACAAAACTCCTTTTCTCATCAACACAATGCAGGTCCGTGGATCTGCTCATTTCTCTCTGGTCCTTCTCTCAGTGGCATCGTCAGCTATTTGCCAAGTGGATGGGCCACCGAAAATAGTCAGATGAGACACATCAGAGAAAGTTGTATCCACTGTTTCCTGATGAGTTCCACCCTCAGTTCTGTTTTTGTTTTTGTAAGTAAACTGATCATTTATCAAGATGGCTGTCATTTCCCCAAGAAGAACATTTAGTTTCAAGTATATCTGAGACAGGTAACACATTTACAATCATAGAGTATTAAATATGTCAGTCCACAGGTTGCATGGACTTCACAGATCCTCATCATGCATGATTTTCTAATAGTGGTACAGTATAAAAGGCAGAGTGCAAAATGCAGGAAAAGGCACTGAGAAGCTGGCAGACTGTCAGAGTCCCAAGCTGTGAGGCTCCAAAAATAGAAACACATACTGTATGTGCAGAAATCTTGGGCAATTAGTCACCATTCCCTGCCTAAAATTTTGAGAATGATAAACCCCAACTGTTCTAAAAAGTGGTGTACTATTGACCCAGAATTGTGAACTTGGGAGAATAAAATCAAAGCAGCGAAGGTAATTATAATATTGGTGAGTAATGTACAGTAATATTACCTCCTGCCACTATTATAATAGTGGTGAACAATGCATATTATCTCTTACATCACTAATTATAGCAATTATCTATTGCTCTGTAATAAAACACTTCAGCATTCAGTGGTCAAAAGCATTAATGAGTTCAGAAGCATGCAGGGGAGCTGGAGGCTATTCTGCTAGTCTGTGCTGGGCTGTGCCAGGCCTTGCTTGCTCATAAATTTATAGTCGGCACCAGATTTGGCTCAGGGCTACCTGAACTAAGATGGCTCAGCTGGGACAGCTGGTCTTTACCCCTATATAGTATTTAATTCCTTAAAAAGATACCATGGACTTGTTCAAGAGCTCTGAGTGGTATAACTTACAGGAGCAAGAGGAGAACCAAATGAAGCCTCTTAATGCCTGGGTCTCAAAACTAGAACAAAATCGCTTTTACCATATTCTATCACCTAAAGCAAGTCACAAGCCAGGACATATTTAATGATCAGAAAATTTGATTCCACCTCTGGATGTGAGAAGATGTAGAAAATTGTGGCCATTTATGTAAACCCCAATCTGGCCCCAGGTCCTTTTCTGTTAGGGAATGAGAAAGCCCCAAAATCTTTATGAGTCCAGCCCTCCAAGCAGCCTCTCAAATTTTGACAAGACACAAATTTGTCATTCATGATGCAAGATAATACCTAGTGTACGTTTGTTCATTTATGACTAGGATAATCACACTGTATAATTGCTATAACCTAAAAAAAAAAAAGATATACCCTAAGTCCTAATCATTTGGTATGTTATTGATGAATGAAAAATCATTTTGACATAAACTACCTAGAGGCTTTTCTTCTTTTTGCTCTTAGAATACCTATTGATTAAACCACATATTTATCATATTATCATGCACTGCCATCAGCACTCATCTTTTGCTGTTACAAAATGAATATGTGTGTGATATGGTATTTAAGAAATTATGAAGTACTTTTTATATAAATTTACATTTTTGCTTTATGAAATAGGCAAGGCAGGAATTAACATTCTTATTTTAAGTTTAAAAATATAATGATTAGAAAATTTTAATGACTTTCGAATTTAACATATTTAGTAAATGAAGGGCCTAAAACAAATCTAAACACAGCAAAGAGCTTTTGTATACCTTATAGATTGGGGAATTTTCTCTAGAGTAATTTTAAAAAATTAGCCACCTAAAGAGGTTGAAAAATAGGAAAATAAATAATATATAAAGTTCTTTACAAGTTCCAAATATCCTATGGCTAAGGTCAGAGAGCATTTCTCCTTTTTCTTGAAGTCTTAGTTGTGACCTATTTGGAATCGAAAGCCAACTTGACAAATCCAGAAACTCTGCCCTTAGCACTAACAATATCTCAAAATGCTAAGAGAAGAAAAACCAGAAAATAACACAGTAATGTACCATGGGAGAGGAAATTAGTTTCTGGTCCTCCAGGCATTTGTTACTGAAACAAGAACATTTGAATACTCTCTAAGCTGTCCTACAAAGAATGGCTACAGATATTAGGCACTAGGAAATTACCTGGCCTTTCTAACACTGCAGGAACAATGATCCACTTAATCGTGTCCTATGGTCATGTATCACTGAAATGAGCCACACCACTGGCAGTCACAATGCCACGTCCTGGTCTCAGGAAGAACCCGGGGTCAAAATTAATGAACTGTATTCTGCTCCTTGAACCAACAGATAGGAAGGTGAACTAATATCAAATCTCAAAAGCAGGAAAGATTTAGAAGCTATAAAAAGAAAATTTCTAAATTTTAAGTTAAAATAAACTGAAATACAAATCTCTGAGGCAGGTCCTCAAATTTTAGAGCAATTTGAAGGAAAGGCCTGAAGTCTTCATTGGTCTATGTTTATTAAGTGATGATAGTCTAACAAACAAAACAGTTATTTTCAACTTCAAGTGCATCACCACCTTCATTATCTAGTATGTACAATTATTTGAATAACTCCTCTGTGTAAGGCACTGCGCTAGTCAGATTTCACAAGTATCACATTTATCCTTATAGAGGATATTCATCCTTATAAATGTGGTAAGAATATTTATCCTTATGAATGTGATAGGAACATTATCCTCAATGTGAAATAGGCACATTATCCTCAAGTTATAGACAAGAAAATGGTTTACAGCCAAAATTCTAACTCAGGTCTCCTGGAAACCCTGATTTCAAAGGCTGATCTCCTACTGTCTATATCACACTATCCTTCCAGGATCTTCCATCAGAAAACCATGATCTGGATAGCCCAGACTACATGAGGAGCACTGAGCTTGAGACTTGTCACCACATTTTAAGAAAGAGGCTTCACAGACAGACAAAAACAGTTTACAGTAAAAAGCAAACGGAGAGACCAGGTGTGGTGGCTCATGCCTGTAATCCCAGGACCAGAGTTCAGGGGTTTGAGTCCAGCCTGGCCAACATGGCAAAATCCTGTCTCCACTGAAAATACAAACATCAGCTTGGCGTGGTGGCGGGTGCCTGTAATTCCAGCTACTTGGGAGGCTGAGGCAGGAGAATCACTTGAGCCCGGGAGGCAGAGGTTGCAGTGAGCCAAGATCATGCCATTGAGCTCCAGTCTGGGGGACGAGAATGAAACTTCATCTCAAAAAAAAACACAAAAAAATAAACAAACTGAGAAAGGGCTTTGGAAAGTCAGTCTCAGGTGAAAAGTAATAATGATAGTAAAAGAAAATAAAATTACTGATTTTAAAAGTTGAATAAATTTGTCTAGAGGAGAACATTTAGAAACCATGTATTTTGCAGCCATTGCATGGGGATAGAGTTGTCCATCATATGGCTTGTTTGTACGTTACTGGGAGGCAGAGGAAAGGCCAATTGGTAACAACCATAGGGAAGTAAATTTTGCCTCAACTTACCTTACTCTAAGGAAAAAAACTGTGTATGTATATATACAATATTTGTGCGTATATGTGTGTGTGTGTGTATATATATATATACACATATATACAATTGTATTATCTTTCTATATGTTTGTGTATATGTGTATATATATATATATATACAATTATATGTGTGTACGTGTATATATATGTTTGTGTGCATATGTGTGTGTATAGGCATACAATTGTGTTTGTGTATATATATATATATATATATACACACACACACAAACATATAGAAAGATAATTTATCTACTATCTATCTATATGCATATGTAAAATAAAATAGATCGATGTAGCCTTGTAAAACAGAGAAATTCCTATCATTGAGAATCTTCAAACCAAAATAAGACAGTTAAGTACCAATACCAAATACCAGGAAGAATTTAATAATACTAAAAAAGCATAATAATATCAAAACCAACAAAAACTCAGTTATACTGTCATCCATTCAATTATTTAAATTCACAGAGCCATTTGATAGACCAAGAACCAGCAAACTTTTTCTACAAAAAGCCAGATAATAAACATTTTAGGCATTACAGGCCTGATAGGGTCTGAATATATTTTTTAAAATTTATTTTAGTCCCTTGTAAATATAAAAGTGACTCTTGGTTCATGGGCTATAGTTTGCCAACTCCTGCCTAGACAGTGTGAGCCTTCTTCAGCTGTGCGTGTAAGGAAAGCCTGCTATCACCCCAGACTGAATCACTATCCTGTAATTACACTGTAGAATCATTAACTTTCTCTTTTGTACCCAGCTTTACACATTTCACTTTAGGTCGCTCATAAATGAATTTCATTTTTAAAAACTCATCACAGAAGTGGGGCTGTTTTACTAAGTAAACTGTCACTTCACTATGTAGACAAAACAATGTCAAGAACACAAACAGATAATTTTAAACATCAAACACAAGTATTTTCCCTATTTTGATTAATACTGGCAACTACTGGAAGTCGATTTCAAAAGCGACTTCATTTCAAAATGCCAGCATCCTCTAACCTGGAACCAAATCTAACATACCGGATACATTCACCTCAATGATTTAAGTGCACCTAATATGTCCACCCCCAAATGTACATCTCTTTCAATTTACTGTTTTCTTTTTGTCCCAGTGTTAATCATTTGTCACAGTCTGAGCAGTCTCTATAGTTAAAAACCTTGAAGGGGTCCTCAATCCCCTGCTCCTCCTTTATTCCCTGCTATAGTTCCATCATTAAGTGTAGTCGTTTGTACCTAGAATGTCTCCGAATTCGAGTGTTCCTTGCTAAGCTGCAGTGACACTACCCAAGCAGGCCCTGGCCTCTTACACTCCCCTAACAGGCTTCTCTCTGATCCTTCCAATTTCAGTAACTCTGTTCTAACGTGTCCACCTAATAGAGGCAACATCCCCTCCAGAAATAGCTTCTTCAAAATTAAAACAGGTCTTGACAGTTCATTGCTAGAAATTGCTTTGGTTTCCCTGTGGTTGAATAATTAATCCAGACATGGTAAGACCTAGTTCAAGGCCACGTGCCTCTCCCCTGTTTCTATCTCTCCAGGTATCATTCCTGAGAGGATTTATTGATGGACCAGGTGAGCAGCTTCCAGAGCACCAGTCATTAAGGGGCACAGAAATGTATTTCAAATGTAAGAAAAGGAGTCCTACATTTGGTTCAAAAGAGCATTTTTGCAAATCCTTTTGGTGTAGGGGAGAAGACTTCTAAAAAGGCAAGCTGAATTATAAAATGTGGTAATGAAACTTCTTCCTTTTTTATAAAATTTTACTTCAAGTTCTGGGAAACATGTGCTGAATGTGCAGGTTTGTTACATAGATATACAAGTGCCATGATGGTTTGCTGCACCTATCAACCCGTCATCTAAGTTTTAAGTCCTGCATGCAATAGATATTTGTCCTACTGCTCTCCCTCCCCCTTCCCTCTACCCCTAAACAGGCCCCAGTTGCGATGTTCCCCTCCTTGTGTCCATGTGTTCTCATTGTTCAAATCCCACTTATGAGTGAGAACACGCAGTGTTTGGTTTTCTGTTCCTGTGTTAGTTTGCTGAGGATGATGGTTTCCAACTTCATCCATGTCCCTGAAAAGGACAAAAACTCATGCTTCTTTATGTCTGCATAGTATTCCATGGTATATATGTGCCACATTTTCTTTATCCAGTCTATCATTGATGGGCATTTGGGTTGGTTCCAAGTCTTTGCTATTGTAAATACTGCTGCAATAAACATAGGTTTGCATGTGTTTTTCTAGTAGAATGATTTATAATCCTTTGGATATATACCCAATAATGAGATTGCTGGGTCAAATGGTATTTCTGGTTCTAGATCCTTGAGGGAGCGTCACACTGTCTTCAACAATGGTTGAACTAATTTACTCTCCCACCAACAGTGTAAAAGCACTCCTATTTCTCCACATCCTTGCTTGCATCCATTGTTTCCAGACTTTTTAATGATTGCCATTCTAACTGGCAAGAGATGGGATTAAATTTTTTTCTAAAGATTATGTTGTGCTGAGACAGGAATGTATATCTAAG
This sequence comes from Plecturocebus donacophilus, assembly GCA_004027715.1. Taxonomy (NCBI): domain Eukaryota; kingdom Metazoa; phylum Chordata; class Mammalia; order Primates; family Pitheciidae; genus Plecturocebus; species Plecturocebus donacophilus. Next base: position 70,329 of record PVKP010005966.1, on the reverse strand, counting down.
GTTGAAACAGACTGCTAAGAATAAGCAGTCCCAAAACAGTCCTCTTTCTCAACCATTGTCTTAAAATAGTATCAGTGACTCCCTTCAAATGAAGAAAGAGGCTTCACATTGGTTGAAAAGAACATAGCAACATTTGTCTTCGCCAACATCCTCTTGCTCGGTCTGGCTCTAGTCCAGTAGCACTGCAAATCTCACTTGCCCTGAAGGAGCTGGGTCTTTTATACTCCCGTGCCTCTGTAAAGTTATTCTTTCTTTCTGGAAGTATTTCAATTCCCATACTCTCCACCCTCAATCCCCCATTCCACAGGCACCAATATCAGCATTATCTTTCTCATGCTCGAAACAGAACTTAAAAGGAAAAAAAAGCCTTTCCTGCTGGCCCTTGGTAAATTTTACTCCTTCCTCTACAGTCTGTGCTCAGGTTCATACCTTTATAATATCACTTAGCATACTGATTATAATGTGCCTGTTTACAAGTCTATTTCCCATAGTAATCCATGAGTTACTTGAGGGTAAGTAGAATTTCTTATTTATTTTTGAATCCCCAGTTTTTACCACTACCCATCACCAGGGATTGGCTCAGTAAATGTTGATTTAATTGAATGAATTCGTTCAGAGAGCACCTGGATTGCATTGCCTCTCAAATTTTATAAAATGAATTCCAGTCCCAACTGAGTCACTAGGCAGGTGTTTAATCTCTATTTCTGCACTTAGTGTTTGGGGAAAAAGTAAGAAAAATCCCCAGTGTTCTGCGTAGTTGAAATGGTTGTTTCAAGAATAATCCCAGCACTTTGGGAGGCTGAGGCGGGTGAATCACGAAGTCAAGAGATCAAGACCATCCTGGTCAACATGGTGAAACCCCATCTCTACTAAAATTACAAAAATTAGCTGGGCATGGTGGTGCACGCCTGTAGTCCCAGCTACTTGGGAAGTTGAGACAGGAGAATTGCTTGAACCCAGGAGATGGAGGTTGCGGTGAGCCGAGATCGAGCCATTGCACTCCAGCCTGGGTAACAAGAGTGAAACTCTGTCTCAAAAAAAAGAATAAAAATAGTCTAATGTGTAGGAGAATGCTGCAAAAATAGAAAAAGACTGTATGTACTAAATTATTCTCTTCTGGTGTTTAGCATCATGCTAGCATACTTATTAAATTGTTAAATTGAATGATGTGTTTCTGTCATTAATCAAGGTCTATGCTAGGGTAAAGGACATTAATGTAAAAGTCCAAGGCTCTGGCTTCTGCCAAGGAGAAGGACAATAAGTAACTACCACATTTTGGAAGCTTGACTCTTCCAATATAGTTGCTAAAGTATGTATCAATTTCCATTAAGTTTAATACAAAGAGAGAATTATATAAGCATAGTTTAATGCAGGAGCATATTCTGAGAAATTCTGTGAAGAGGAATAAAATGTAGGGAGTTCAGTTTGAAGGGAAAGGTAAAATTGGGCAGTAACAGCAGAGAGAGAAGAAAAGAAAAACTTAAGACTCTGAGCTTTGAGATACTTTGTTATGCAGAATAGATCCCTAAAACAGTGTTTTAGTCTACACATATTAAATAAAGTGAGACAAATTAGGCCTGTTAAATCTACTCATCTCAAAATAATTTATTATTTTGCACATTCTAAGGCTGTCTCCTAATCATTCCTTCACTCAATGCTATACATCCTACAGATCATTCCTTCAACACACAGCAACAAAGCATCTACTATATCAGAGGTGAGCAGAAGATACTACAGATACAACAATGAAGTGACACAATCCTTATCCTTAAAGACTTCAGAGTCTAAAAGAGCATGAAGATGAGTAAGTGAGCAATGACCATAAACTGTGGAAAATGCTCTAATGGTTACATGTGAGATTATGGCAGTGCATTATGTCGCCCATCAAAGGAGTCTTTGCGTCAGGGACAGCATCCAATAACAGATTTTCTTTTCCTAGCTGTATTTGAATAAAAATTGCAAAGATCTAACCCAGACTTTCAAAATCAAAACTTTTGAAGTCAGGGTATCCAAGCTAGGGCATGGTGGCTCATGCCTGTAATCCCAGCACTTTGAGAGGCTGAGGCAGGTAGATCATCTGAGGTCAGGAGTTTGAGACAAACCTGACTCATATGGGGAAACCCCATCTCTACCAAAAATATAAAAATCAGCTGGGCATGATGGCTTGTGTCTGTAGTCCCAGCTCCTCAGGAGGCTGAGACAGGAGAATTGCTTGAACCTGGGAGGCAGAGGTTACAGTGAGCCGAGACTACAGTGCACTCCAGCCTGCTTGACAGTGAGACTCTGTCTCAAAAAAAAAAAAAAAGAATTAATGAATTCAGGGCCTCCAAAGATGCATTTTCAACAAATTCTAGGTAATCATTTTGCTAAGGAAGTTTGAGAAACACAACACTATTCTAGATAACTGGCATTTATGCTGAGACTCTTCTTCATTATATACGCAATAACTTAAAATCTATAATAGAATGCAAGGTAATGAATGAAATGAAGAGAGATAATCTTGAATTAAATATAAATTATCAACTAACTTTTAGAATCATCATTAGCAAAAACCTACTTCCAACCTATCACATTACTAGTCACAACCTAGAAGGTAGAGAGTTAAAACCTTGCCATCAAACTGCCTGGTTTCAAAGCTTAAATTTGCAACTTACCAGGTCTGTGGTTTTAAGCAAGTCACATAACATTTCTCTACATCAGCTTTCTCATTTTTAAAATGTGTGTAATAAAAGATCAGTATCTACCTAACAGGTAGGATAAAGCAAAAGGTAGGATAAAGCAAACAACGTAAGTTCTGAGACACCACCCGGCACATTGTGTCAGATGTCATTATTAATCTCATTCTGTTTATCTGTTCCCTTTCTGGGCCTAACTTGGGCTCACTGCTCATTCCAGGTCAATTCTCAACATTTAACATTTCTTTTCCTGCAGTTTTTTTTTCCTGTTGCCTTTTCTAGTGGTACATAATGAACAGTGACTAATGTCCTGTTGAAGCACGTGAGAGACACCTGATCTTCACTCAAGAAGTGTTTAAATGAGATGTTTGTTTTTCTTGAAGTGCTAAGGTAGTCTTTGGCAGTGAGGGAGGGGCAAAGAATGCTATAAACTGAATGTTTAGGTCCCCAAAATTTGTATGTTGAAATCTTAACCCCCAACGTAATGGTATTATTGGAAAGTAGGGCCTTTGAGAGGTATATTAGTCTGTTTTCATACTGCTATTAAGAACTACCTGCGACTGGGTAATTTGTGAAGAAAAGAGATATAATTGACTCATAGTTCCACATGGCCGGGGAGGCCTCAGGAAATTTACAATCAAGGTGGAAGGCAAAGAAAAAGCAAGGCATGTCTTACATGGTGGCAGGTGAGAGAGAGGACGAAGGGGAAAGTCCTACATTTTTAAACCAACAGATCTTCTAAGAGCTCTATCATGAGCCAGCACTAGGAGAATTGTGCTAAACCACTACAAACCACTCCCATGATCCAATCGCCCCCCACTAGGCCCCACCTTCAACACACGGAGATTACAATTCAACATGCGATTTGGGTGAAGACACAGAGCCAAACCATGCCAGGAGGTGATTATAGCATGAGGGTAAAACCCTTACATGTGGGATTAGTGTTCTTATTAAAAAGGCCCCAGAGAGCTCCCTCACTCCTTCAACCACATAAGGACACAGCAAAGAAGGGCTTTCTGTGAACCAGGAAGCAGGTCCTCAGCAGATGTGGAATCTGCTGATGTCTGGATCTTGAACTTCCCAGTCTCCAAAATGGTGAGAAATAAAGTTCCATTGTTTATAAGCCACCCATTCAATGGTATTTTGGTATAGCAACCCAAACAGACTAAGACAGGAGAAAATCATTTGATTTTGTTCTTAGGATAATGTGCATCTAGAAATCTGAAGATTCATTTTATTCTCTCATAACCAGAAAAATAATTCTACTTTCAATTCAGTGGCACACTATCAATCCATCAAAATTAAGTAATTGGAAGAAACAATTTATCACGAATAAAATATTAGGAAATTGTTGCTTAACTTACAGCAACCCTCCAATGTGGTGGGTACGAATTAGTATTTCTTTCTCTCCTTTACCCCATACCCCCAATTACTTGTATTTAATTAAATCATCCTCTTCTCTTTTTATCTTCCATCAGTTTGTACCTCCTAACTCTTCACCAAGTAGCTTATTACAGTTCTTTACAATGTGCAAATCCCTTTTACTTCCACAGATCTTCTGATACAGGGCTTGAAAACAAAACCTGGACAATTGGCAATAATGTCAAGTACATGACTACTCTAAAACTCCATAAAATTAAAGTGCAATTAAATGAGTTTAAAATTATGTAAGTAGAACACTTAATGATCCTGCCCAAGAGCTTCTAGAATGCATTTTTATAATGTGCATTACTTTAAAAATTAAGATATTTAAGTTAGTGGGGAGATACTTTAAAGCTACGCTTAAAAGGACACATTTAAAATGTAGTAAAAAGTTAGAATACAATCATTTATCCAGTCTCAAAAATCTCGATGGAAATAAATGTCTTCTGTACTCTTATGTATGCTTTATGGCATCGACATTGTGCTGAAGGAACTGGAACAAATACTGTAGCTAAATGAGAACACTGAAATTGATTGAAGAGTTCTTCATGGAAGCTAAAGTATTACAGTTACAATAAGCAAGGAGAAGCATAATGTTCTAAGTTTTAAAAAATAAATCACAAAGAAAAGTTTCTTAATTTGGAATGTTTACAAATGTTAGCTAGGATATATTTGGAGTAACTAGTATTGGTCATCCTAGAGAAGAAACAGCCACTGAGCTCCTCAACAGAAAGCACCTTGATGAATATTATATTATTTATGGAATTAAAGTTCTAGGTTAAAGTTCTAAAACACTTTAACTTAGGTTTAAAGTGGCTAACTACCACTATGATGGCTATAACAATGAAGATAGTCAACGTCACATTATGCTGTTTAGAAATTTGAGACACTTTTTTGGAACAAAGTGAAAGTAAGGAGAAAGTGAGATAGAGATGAGTGAAAGAACACATGGACATAGGGAGGGAAACATCACACACACTGGGGCCTGTCAGGGGTTGGGGGGCCAGAGGAGGGATACCAGGGGTTGGGGAGATAGGGGAGGGATAGTATTAGGAGAAATATCTAATGTAGATGATGGGGTGATGGATACAGCAAGCCACCGTGGCATGTGAAAAAAAAAATTCAATCTATACCATAGGGATGGTTAGATAGCATTTGAAGGGCCTAATTAGAACCCATGCTTCAGGGATGATCTTAGATAAGAGTTTACAATCCACTCGTGAATTCATAAATCAGCATAATAATAAATTATTTTTTGTTGGCAAAAACAAAAAAAATTCAAATGTCCAAAATATTCTCAATGTTATGTGAGGTACTAAGGGAATACAGGAGAATCAAACAATTCATTAGGTAGTTGGAAAGATTAAGTTAACAGTTATCCTGAAGAAATGCATGCTGCTCTGTACTCAATAGCTTGTGGTTTCTGGGCTGCCATTAATTAGCAAAGAAAGAGCAGAAAAAGCAAAATTTAGACATCAAAACATGACAAAACTCATCACATTACTTTCTATAGCATCCAAATAAAGTTACTTAAATAAAGAAAATCATCAATAAGTAAAAAAGTACTATCAAAAACATTACGAGATATTCTGTAAGGACCAAGTATATAATGTATTCGAAGACCAAGAAATGCAAAATGGCTCATTGATATTTTTACATTGATCACAGGTTAAATGATAATATTTTAATTTTGTATCTATATTGGGCTAAATGAAAACCATGATTAAAATTAATTTTACCTATTTTGTTGTAACAACTAGAAAGTCTTAATGAAATACTTGGCTTGCATTATATTACTACTGGGCAGCACTGATCTGGAACTGCTTACTTCTATGCATACAGCAGTGATGAATATGAAAATTAACTTTAGAAATTCAGTAAAGAAGAGAGATAGAAGCACTACACATAGAAAGGAACAACCAGTATCAGCCATTCCAAAAACATACCAAAAGGTAAAGAGCATCACCATAATGAAGAATCTACATCAACTAATGGGCAAAGCAGACAGCTAGCATTAAATAGCAGTATCAAACTCACATATATCAATATTAATCCTAAAATTAAATGGACTAAATGACCCAATCAAAAGACACAGACAGGCAAATTGGATAAAAAGCTAAAACCCATCGGTATGCTGTATCTAGACCCATCTCACATGCAAAGATACACAAAGACTCAAAACAGAGGGATGGAGGAAGACTTACCAACCAAATGGAGAGGAAAAAAAAAAAACAGAAGCTGCAATTTTCGCCTCTGATAAAACAGACTTTAAAACAACAAAGAACACAAGAAACAAAGAGGGACATTACATGGTGGTGAAAGGATCAATGCAACAAGAAGAGCTAACAATCCTAAATATATACTCACCCAATACAGGAGCACGCAGATACATAAGGCAAGTTCTTAATGACTTACAAAGAGACTTAGACTCCCACACAATAATAGTGGGAGACTTTAACATTACACTGTCAATATTAGACAGATCAACGACATAGAAAATTAACAAGGATATCCACAACTTGAACTCAGATCTGGAACAAGTAAACTTAACAAATATTTACAGAACTCTCCACCCCAAATCCACAAAACATACATTTTTCTCAGTATCACATTACACCTATTTTAAAAGTGACTACAAAATAGGAAAGTAAATCATTCCTCAGCAATTGCATAGCATTTCACAGGTTTAAATAAAATACTGGTTGGCTGCTTGTTTGTTATATTCATCCCCTATTCCTTCCTGTCTCCATTGTTAAGAACAATTATTGGCATAAAAGAGGTTTTTAATACCCATTTTTAGAATGCATTCTAGCCTGAGCAATAGAACAATAATCCTGTTCTCTCTCCCTCTTTCTCTTCCTCTTTCTCTCTTTCATTCTTTTTTTCTTTCTTTCACTCTTTCTTTCTTCTTTTCTCTCTTTTTCTTTCTTTCAAAAATATAAATAAATAAATAAATAAAAAGAAGAGAGTAAGAACAGAGATAGGATAATAGGAAGTCTTCCTGAGGACATAAGACTTGAGCTGGGTCTTGTTGATATCAAGGGAAAGAAAAATAGGAGGGGACTAATCCAAGACATAAAGATGACAATGAGTTTGACATAGAGTGATGGCTATTTGGCTACCATTATTTTCACACCAAATAGCATCCACAAAAGATCAGAAAAGGAATAATAAGTTTGAATTTTTTTTTCAAATGAACATGAGGGAATAAAAAGTGACATGCATTTCTAATTTGAAGTGGTAATGAAAAACAAAAACTAATGAGAACTGCCCTGAACTGACAAACATCTCTTTCCAGTTTAAAAGTCTACCAAAGACTCAGCAGAATTAATGAAATTAGAAAATTAGGGTGAATCTTTGTGCAGTTTCAGAATCCCAGAATACAGAATACAGTAATCCCTTGGTATCCACAAAAGATTGGGTTCAGAATATCCCCAACACCAATATATTTGAATGCTCAAGTCCCTTATTTAAAATGACATAGTATTTGCATATAACCTATGCATGTAACCCAAATAATTTCTAGCTCAGTTAGTATTAAATTAGTGGTAAATTAGTATTATGTTAATACAGTGCATATACTATGCAAATACAGTAGTTGTTATGCTGTATTTTTATTTGGATTATTTTTGTATTGCTATTTTTCTTTTTTTTTTTCCAAGCATTTTTGATCCACAGTTGGTTGAATCCATGGATGCAAAAGCCATAGACAGGCTGACTGTAATGAGAAGTCCTAAAAGTTTTCAGAGTCCAAAACAGTAGAAACTCAGAATGATATCAACCTTCTCAATTACAGCATTAAGTTGTAAAAGTTTACAGTGTTAGGCTTTCAGTCAATTGCCAAATAACAAATCACCCTAAAACTTAGGGGCTTAAAGCAACAACCATTTGATTATACCCAAAAATTTACATCAGGGCACAGCAGAGATGGCTTTGATCTTCCCAGGATGACTGAGGCCTAGACTGGCAGCTTGAACAGCTGAACATAGTTAGGATATGTTGGCTGGGGTCATCAACCGAGGACTTCAATTTTGGTTGTTAGATGTGCTTGCTTTGTTTTTGTTTTTTTCTTTCTTCAGTTACATCCACTGGGCTACAAATGTTCAAGGTGACTCCTTCCCACAAAGTCTGGGGTCTGGGCTGGAATGGCAGGAGCAGCGGGGGGCTGCCCAGTGATCTCTGCTTCCTCTCTACATTGGCCTCTTGATGACATGGTCATCTCAGTGTATTGCTTCCTTACAGCAAGAGTTTTAAGAGGCAAGGTGGAAGGTGCAAAGGCTTTTAATGACCTAGTTTCAGAATTCCTAGAATATTTTGGTCACATTCTATTAGTCAGGTAGCTCACTAAGACCATCCCAGGCTCAAGGAGAGGGTAATTACACGGCATCTCTAAATGGAAGGAGTTGAAACAAATCTGCAGTTCTATATAATATCTATTTAAAAGAAAATTATTTTTAGTTTAAAATCATGTATTCAGCTGTGCTTTCAATTGGGTGTGGAAATGGACATTTCATGCATATAATAACTTGGTATTTTGCTCCAATATGTCATTTCTTTGGAATCTACTGAAGCACTATTCACTCCCAAATAAAGGAAGCTAATTAATAAAGAGAAAGACACAGAATCTAGGAAACATCATCTATGAAACAAACATAAAAAACCCACTAGTCCAAATTGTTGTAGTAAATTGAGCCTCACAAACAGAGGAATTGATGAGCATTCAATAAAGGAAAAGATGGAATTTTAGATATTGTGAGTGTTTGGAGTGAAAATTGATTAATGGGCATTTGATAGAGGAAATAAAGCTAATTACAGGCATATTGAAACTGATCAAAACATATTAACTAAAGAAAAAAAAATGTAAGAAAATAATATAAAAATATTCACAAGAAACATACTGAAAGAACAGGAGAAGCTAACTGGAGGTGAGGTGCTGTATAATAACAATGAATCTTTATTACAGTACATCGAAAGATACTGAGCAAACCTGGCAAAACAAGGAAGTTTAATTTAAAAGCATTATAAACATATTATTTAGAAATATGGAGATAAGTATCTAAATAAACAACTCAAAGAAGTAAAAACAGGTTTCCTCTGGGGGAAAAAAAACTGATTTCAGAGCCACATTTTTAAGAAAAACTGAAATGTAAAAAGAACACCTCAGAGCAAAGTGAGCAGAAAGGAAGCATGTCTCTGCCATAGCACATGAGAAATTAGCCCCATGGGCTACATCCCTAGGGAATCTGGTAGCTTAGAGTATCTGAAGACTGTGGTGTGGGCAAAGACCTGATTTAATTCTCTGTGTCTTTAAGAGACAAAACTGGAACAAGTGAATATAAGTTACCATTCTCCTTTAAGACTATTTTTCCTATGATGAAAACTGTCTGAAGATAGAGGTACAGAAAACTCTCTGCCCCTAGAGTTGTTCAAGAAAAGCCAAAGAGCTTTGATGGATTATGACTTTAGGAGGCTGCCCAAATGTAAGCCCAGATGTGAATTAAAAAGTAAATGACAGCTGGGACCTTTGATTTACCTTACTCATTATATTTTCTCTACCAGGAAGATGTTCATGTCTTACACTACGTCAGCCTCAGCATCTTCCTCTCTAAGAAAGAGTTGAGGTTTTATTTGTTAAAGGATACTTGGGACAGTGAGCTGGCTCTGGACAAGGGATACATGCTACCACACCCCCTTCCTACCCATGGCAGATGTCACTATATCCACAGGAAACTGGCCTGCTGCCTAGGTCGGAATCCTGCTCAACATAACACTCCGTGATTATCAACTGCAGTTGGCATACAAAATGAATCCTGCTTGTCCTGTCTGCTCTAGGATAAATTTGGCCTCTTCCTGCATGTCACAGCAGCACCTTTGCACATCCTTCTGACATTGCTTTGTTTTTTGTTTACATTGATGCATATTCTGTGAGGTTGATCACCTCTGCTAAGATAGGAACTGATAAATATTATTTTACATGTTCACCATCTATGCTGTTCAGGTTGTATACTAAAGATATATGAGGGGAGGCATTCAAATGTGCAATCATTATAGATGTATATGCACTACATTTTCTTTAGCAGATGAGATATGAAAGGATCTTCTTTTCTTATTTGCACAATGGTTAGCAGGAAGATAGTTTGAACATATAAATAATTAATGGGTAATGACATTCTAGTAGAAATGGTTCTACAATTTTAGAGCTATATGTAATTTCAACAGCATCCAGTCCAATTCCCTGATTATAAATATAGAAACTAAAGCCCCAAATTGGTAAGGGGTTTTGTGTAGAATGGAACAATGAATTGGATCTAGAACAAGAAATCAAGTCTACTTGAATAGAATTTCATGGCCTTTCTACTATATCCTGATATTCTGACAGGGGTCTGATCCAGAAAATAACAAGATATACTTTTTTAAAAATTGGTACTTAGCAAAAGTTGTATCTGGAGTGACAGACAGGAAGGGTTACATTGTGTGGCAAGAAGCCAGTCTTAGGGAACATCATTAAGCAACCTAGATGCCCCTTTGGTCTGGAAAGAGAAATTCACGAGTACAGGCTATTGGTAGGTGAGGAAAAAGTTGTATCCAGGAAATAAGGCTCCATAAGTCAGTTGTGGGCATTATAGTTTCTGAGAGAACAGGACTAAAAGAAAAAAAAAGAAAAGAAAAAGAAAACAGTCATTAAGAAGTCTTTTCAAATGTGTTAGAAAAAAAAGATGAAATTAAAAAAAAAAAAACACAGAGGAAAGAAACAGGGTGTTACAGGTAAGCCATGGGCAATGTAAGTTCATGACTTAATTAGTTTTATGCTGAATAATATCAGTAATGGCTTAATGTGATACAATTAATGCTAAGATACAGTAATTATAAAATGATTATAATTAAACTCAACAATTAAATTTATTGACAAAAAAAGAGATAAAGGAAATAAGATGCATACTTCATCAATGAAAATATTCCTTAATGAATAATGAATCAAATACTTCCAAAATGATGGTGTTTGTAGAAAGTTTTCACACAGTGACTTCTCACCTCACACTTTGTGTGTAGAAATCTTTATGTACAGCAAGTAAACACAGAAATGAGCACTGCATCTAGCTCCATTATGTAGTCAATGCAGTCAAATAATGAATTTGTTTCATAGTTTGTGAATTTTATATTAATGGCTGAAACTTTGTGATCATGCACACATTTATCATGTACCCATTTCTTAAATCATTAGATCCTCCTAAAAATTTGGTGGGATGTGTTATTTTCCCCCATACCATTTCTAGAGATAGGCGAGGAAACTGATACTCAGAGGGCTTACGATACTTGCTCAGGATCTCACAGCAGGCAGTAGTGGAGTCAAATTTTGAAACTTTGTGACTGTCATGCAAAAGTCTGCTCTTTTCTAAGGACCTCAGCTGCCTCCCTTATTGCCCCAGCCTTACCGTTCTTGTATTTGCAAGGCTTTTCTAACTTGCCTTCTAGATTCTCAGAGTTATCTTAGTAAACTACAGATGGCTTTAAACTGACGACTCTAGACCATGCTCTCAAAACAGGGGCTCTTAATGCCTAGCCTCTCAGGATCTGAAGCTGTGGAGGGGCAGTAGAGGGTGGGGTGTGGCTGGGCAGAAAGTGGAATGATGGAACAGTCTGTGGGTGACACAGGGACAAAGGACTCTGCCTGCACTTTGGTTGATTGATTTGTTTCTTCTTTCATCAAGGGTATAAGTTTGCGTTAGAATTCTTCAAATGTATTTATATATGTGCGTGCGTGTGTGTGTGTACATATGTTTATGTATATAGGTAGAGGGAGAGATTTATTTATTACAAAGTATTGGCTCACATGATTATTAAGACTATGAAGCGCCACAGTTGATCAGCCATCTGCAATCTGCAAGCTGGAGACCCAGGAAAGCCAGGGGTGTAGGTCCAGAGTCCAAAGGCCTGAGAACTAGGTGAGCTGATGATGTAAATTCCAGTCTGAATCCAACAAGAGGAGAAGAACTATGTCCCAGTTTCACAGTTCACAGTGAATTATCCTGTCCTCTGTGTTTTTGTTCTGTTCAGGTCCTCAGTGGATCAGAAGCCTCCAGCAACGTTGGGGAAGGCAAGCTGCCGCACTCAGTCCTGGGACCCAAATGCTAATCTCATTCAGAAACACCTTCCCAGGCAAAGCCAGAGATAATGTTTAGCCAGATATCCTGGCATCCCATGACCTGGTTAAGGTGACACAAATTAACCATCACACATGTGCACATACTTCTGGATTTTTTATTTTGTTTTGTTTTGTTTGTTTGTTTGTTTTTTGAGGCAGAGTCTCCAGAGACTGGAGTGCAGTGGCACAGTCTCAGGTCACTGCAACCTCCGCCTTCTGGGTTCAAGTGATTCTTCTGCCTCAGCCCCCGGAGTAGCTGGGACTACAGGCAGATGCCACCACTCCCAGATAATTTATTTATATATAGATACATAGATACATAGATAGATAGATAGATTAGATAGATAGATAGATAGATAGATAGATAGATAGATAGATAGATAGATAGATAGATTTTTTTTTAGTACAGACGGTGTTTCACTGTGTTGGCCAGGATGGTCTCAATCTCTTGACCTTGAGATCCACTCACCTCAGCCTCCCAAAGTGCTGGGATTACAGGCGTGAGCCACCGCACCCGGCCCATGTGCTCATACTTCTGTGGCTAATGGTTTCCTATCCCAACTCTTAGAAACAGATTCTGCCCTTTCATAAGTAGAACTGCCTTCTCCAAAGCTGTATCTGCTCACCACTTTTGTCTATTTTAATTTACACAAAAGGAAATCCTTGGCCCTTCATATATTCTGGATTGTTTATTATTTGTTTATATTTGAAGGGATTTTTTTTTCAGTATTTTTAGTTTGCTGTTAAATTCCAGGATGCATTTTCTCATTGTATCCTGGACACAAAAGAAGCCTGACACCCCAGAGACACAAGCCAGTAAAGGAAACCATACTGTTGCTGTCTTCCAGTGCCCTCTAATATCTACTGTCATTCAAATTCAAGAGAGGAGAGAGCCTGCAACTGCAGTGTACTCAATCAAAGCCCAGCCACTCAAGCAGAGAACACAGAGAGTCGGAAAGAAGATCAAGCAGAGTGGGAAGTAGGTTTGGAATGCCAGATACCTATATGGAGAAGAGTAGAGGGTATTCCAGTGACACAAAGGGATGGATTTGTTTCTAAAACTGCACTACAGTGAAGGTTTAGCAGGCAGCTATAATATTCCAGATTTTCACTGTTGAGAAACAGCCATCCCAGGTCAAGAATTTAGTGAGCCAGAGAGAGTTCTCTTCTTCAATAATCCAAAGTTTTGAGTCAGTCGCAAGTCAATAATGCTTCACTATCCAGGATGAACACATATAGTGACTCTGGGAAAGTAGAAATGCCTAAATGAGAACTAGAGACAAAGACAGCAAGAAGTTCATCAGAGAAATGGCACAAAAGAGCAAATCATTGTGATGATTTGCACCAGACTGACTGAATTTGCTTTTAAATGAAGAATCATTACAGCTGCCACTTAGAGAGAAAACAAGGTGACAATATAAGATCTTTGGAATCTTCTTACATGTCTGGGTTCATAAGTATGTGTCTGCAGAGGGTTTGATAACTGAGCACTCCTTTGAGAGGCTTTGAATTTGTTTGTTTGTTTGTTTGTTTTTCAGAGATGGAGTCTGACTCTATTGCCCAGGCTGGAGTGCAGTGGTGCGACCTTGGCTCACTGCAACCTCCTCTTAGGTTCAAGCAAAGCAATTCTCCTGCCCCAGTCTCTGGAGTAGCTGAGATTAGAGGCATATGCCACCATGCCTGGCTAATTTTTGTATTTTTAATAGAGACAGAGTTTTACCATGTTGGCCAGCTGGTCTTGAACTCCTGGCCTCAGGTGATCCAGCTGCCTCAAATCCACTCCCAAAGTGCTGGGATCATAGGCATGAGCCACCATGCCTGGCTGAATAATTTAATAATTATTCCTAAAATTTTGTAAGGAAAATTTTAAGATATTAGAAAGAAGCAAAGTACCAAATTGTATGGAACTCACCAAATCACATAATGCTAACTGACATCAGCAACATGTAAGGCTGAGCTGAGAATATTCACACATCCCCATTTCATTTCCCAACTACCCTTTTGGTTCAATACCTCAAAAATGAAAGCTACAAAAATGTAAAAATGCACATTATTAACCTCCCTAATAGATTGGGAGAAGAGAGCGACATGAGATAGTCCTGGCCAATAGAACATACAAGAATTTTGTTGTTTCTGCCTCTTGCACTGACTCCTCCTCCTTGCTGGAATATATGACGCCTGGAGACACACTAGCCATTGGGAACCATGAGGTGACAACCATGAAGATAAGAAGCCAAAAGCTTAAGGATGACAGAGTAGGCCAGAGAAAGATCCCTGTTGGCATGACTGAGCAGCTCTGCTAGCTTTGGAAAGCTGAAATCTGATGTTGAGATTCACATGGGGTGGCTGGCAAAATGTTAGGGAAATACTAGGGTAAGTTACAGATTACAGTTTCAAACCTTTTGGAAAGTCAAAAGGTTTTACTGGAATGGGCTGAAAACAGCCAGTTCATTATGTTAGCATAGGAAAAAAGACAGGGACAATAACAGTGTTCCCAGCTAAGTCTGTTTACCCCACATTCCTTTGTCTCTACTCTAATTTGTTTGCTCACGTAAACTGTGCTGACGGTCCTCTCAGGGGAAGGTCAAAGGGGAATTATCCTTTAATGGCATTTACTCTGAGCCCTAGAACCTAAAGCTATTACCATTGGTAAAACTATTATTTTAACCATGTTAATTATCCATAAGCATATTGACTTGGAACCTCTGCTTTTAAATTTATCCTGAATAAATGTGAGCAGTTACACAGAGTTATGGTTGGTTAGCTGCAATCACCCTCTGAAAGCAGTTGACGACCATCTCTAGCCCATGAATCACTGTGATGGGTGTGAGAGTGCATTCATTCATCCGTCATTGACTCAGAGTCTGCAGGACAGCCCTCTGCAGCTGGCAATCAACATCTCAATCTGAAGTCCCTCTTAGTTGAGAAAAAGAATATTTTAAATGTTTACGTCACTTTAGGAACAATGAGGATTTTTGTTCCATGCAGCCAAGCAGATTCTTAAGCAATATGACATTTAAAGTGTTATTAATATCCTCTGACATCAAGGTGATTATTTATTTCCCAGAAGAGAGCTGTTAATTGGTTTTAATTAAAAAGAAGCCTACTTCTTTGTTTATTCTAAATAAAAATACACCTCCCTCTTTTGCTCTTTATTTTCTTATGAGTTGACTTATTAGCGCTGTACTGGCCTCACCTCTAAAAGAAACTCAAAAGTGTAAGGACGCTGTCGCTTCTTAAAATAAAATTAAATTCCAATCTTAAAAGGCTGATCGTGGAGGTAGAATCCTCACCCAGTGGCAGAGACGAGAGGAGGGAGATTCCTTAGGGATTAGGACAATCTTACGTGTGGGGTGTGAATGAATCAGATTTCAGCATTCAATCCATCATCCTTCTCTGAGTAGAGATCCTCCCTCATTAAGAAGCCTTGTAGACTTAGGTTTAATATGACAAAAAATGCAGATGAGCTTCTTCATGCAAATCTGTAAGGATCTGAGAAGCGAAAATCCAAACTCCTGTTTACATGCAGGGAGCCCAAGGTACCTATATACACTTCTAAGAGGAATTATAAAACTAAATATTCAAGAACAAGGAACACACCAAAAAAATGTTGTTCTAATCCTTCTAACTGGAAATCAAAAAGGGCTCAGAGTCTGGCACAAAAGACAAGATCCATTTTTTCCAGAGCAGAGGGGGATTTGTAAGAACAGCCCTACCTATAAGGCTTTGCCAATGCCTCATAGCAGCCCCTTGAAAACAGTATTTCTACCTCTCCCCAATTCCAAGCCTGCATGGCTCCCTCAATATGGTTTGTATTCATTAAATTCTTGTTGTTAAAGATGATGCAAAAGGAATAAAACATTAGCTTATTTATTTTGACTCACCCAACAAGAAAAACTGACAGCCTGATAATTATAAGGGAAAAGGAAAAAAAGTTGTTTTTTTTCAAAAAACATTTTTTCATATATTTCATATAAACAAATCTCAGTCATAAAATGAAATATAAATCTTTTATGTGTATGACCAGCAGTTGGATGCAAATAACTGCCTTCTGAAGCGAGATAATTTCATTCTTCAACCACACTGCTGAATGGAGAAATTGCAAATATTAACTTTCTGTGACAAACATTAACAATTTTATAAAGAAGCACTAGATTAATATTTTATCAAAACTGAGCTGAATATTTTCTTCCACTATTTTTTTGGCTAAGCAGAAATGCTGTCTGAGTTGAGAATCAGTCTAAAACAGGTGCTTTATTATGCACATCTCATTTTTTGAAGTATGACCAATGTTATTTATTGTATAGAAGTTAATGAAGTTGCCACTGAAATAAGACTGATTTTGAATTTCTCTCAAGAAACTTTCTCTTTTATCAGTATTAATAAAATTGGTATGCCTTAAATAATTCAATTTCAGTTTATTTTCCACCTGGAGAGCTTTAGAAACTTAAAAATCTACTAATTTTAGAAAACATAAACATTGTTCCATTGGATAATTTTTTTTCCTACTGTAGTTTTGCAAAATACATATTCTAAGAAAGGACTTAAGAACAGGGAAGCATTATAGTGTCTTTGAACAAATTCTTTTTGAGGAAAAGAGAGTATTGACTTTTCTTAAAGAAGTTTGTGGTGGGTTCTGTCTGCAAATTGCATCTAAAGTTGAACATGACTCTGGAAATAATTTTAGTCTCTGTTGGAAATTGGCAAATACAAGATTTTTTAAAACTCTCTATACACATCAGAATGAAGCATCTCTACAAACCACATTCTTAATGTTTTCTTAAAATCTAGCTGTATTCTTTTCATACGGTGTTAATAAATGATTTACATTGCCACAAATAGAAGCTTCATGCAATGCTCTTGCGTTCAATCTTTTGTCAAATGTTTATTAAGCATTTTCTATGTTCTATACAGTGTTGTACACACCATGTAGTTCTCCAAATGTAGATTATTGACCATGGATTGGGAAAGCATACTTCTTTCTCGCAAATAGCTACATAAACAATAACCTAAAATAAATCCTATTATAATCTTTCCTGCATTGTGTGTGTGTGTGTGTGTATGTGTGTGTGTGTGTGTGTGTTGTATTTGCAAAATTATACAATACCTATCTGTGTGAAATAAAACCAATTTCATTATTTGCAGAGGATGTTATTTGGCAAGTAACATAACCTCTTTGGACTTCATTTTCACCCATGTAAAATGAATGAGAGAAAAAATCTTAGAGTGTTATGATGATTAGAGTTAATTTACTTTAAGTTTCTGTCACCTAGTGGGAAGGATGTCACAAAATTCTATTCTTATCTCTGAGTAAGAAATGTCTGACTTCAATTCTGTTGCTGATCTATGGAGCTGCATGTTAGGAAGTTGATCTTTATTGTGTATTCACTGAATTGAATGTCTTGGAACAAGTTCCTCTGTAAAAAATCCTTCTAAATTCTCAAACTCAGAAATGAGTCTAATTATTCCATTCATTATCAAAACTATGAATATACCTCCATCCAAGACTGATCCTTTTAATAATACACTCAAGTAAAATGTTATAAACTGATTTTCCTCGGGGAAAGGTGTAGAGTTTCAAACTACCAAGTAATTTTAACATTTGGTCTTGATTTCTCACTATGTCTTAATGACAGAAGGAGAATGACAGAAGGGGGATGAATGTTTCTTTTCTTTTTTTGTTTAATTAGAGCCAAGCAATACCATAAAAAATGGTTTCAAATCGTCCTCTTAAATATTTACCAAGACACATACATGGTTTTAAACATTGTTATTATAAAAGTTTTCATAGTAATTATTCTCTAGTGTTTTCTTAAAATTTAGAGCAACTATATCTCCTTAATTATGGAGGAAGGCATTTTGAAACAAGTTGCTTATTTTTCAACTGGAGGACAACATGCCAATGAAGGCAATTAAGCCACAAGAGCTGCCATCAAAAACAGCAGCACCAACACAGGGACACAGTAGCAAATAATTCACTAAGTTCTCTGCTTTGAATTTCTCAAATCCATATTCTTATAAATTACATACATATATATTTCAAATTTATTACACTAAAATAAATCACCAATGGGGTCCTATTCTGATGTTATGCAACAGTGTCTCTGAAATGATTAATTTTTACTGCTCGAGAATTCACAGATGGGCCCAGAAGGTGACAAAGGGTATGTGAGGCAAATTCTAAAAATAAATGCATAGACATTATCCCATGAACACACAAAACTTTTTTGATAATACTTGATATTTTATGTACCGCTTATAAACTTCAGATGTCCCAAACAGAAGCTGATATCATGCATAAACCTATTTGGAGGAATATATAGTTTATATGACAGCATTTGATTGATTTATTAAGGCACATAGGTAAAGTCACATGCAAATTCTTGTCAAGAATGGAAACACTATAATCTTTAAGACCATCACTTAGAATTAAAAATAAATTACATAAGGGATGCTATTTGGGCAAAGAATGAAGGCTGTAACTTTGACTGTGTGGCTAATATTTCTTAAATTATTTTTCTCTAGACACAAATGTAATGCTTTCTGCATTGAGATATGTCTATAATACACATGGTCCCCCTGGATTACCAACTGCACTGTAGACACAGTACCTGACTTAAATAGCAGAAGATAAAGAGATTTGCATGTTTGTAGCCTTTGTTTGGACGCATTCTTCTGAGATAGTACATTCTTTGCTCCCTAAACCTGGGTGGGACATTAGTTTCCTGCCTAATATCTCCCAGTGCTCAAACATTTTTTAATTATCTCCAGAGTTTTTCTTTCTGTCTTAATTAAGAGTCATTTTTACAAAGCCACGGAATAGATGAAACTCTGACAGTATTTTCACATTCACGTTGAACATTTCATGTAAGTTTGACAATTCAATATTAAACCTAAATTCCCTTCCCCCACCATAAATTATGAAGTATATATTGCCATCTAGTGTCCTCCTGAAATGACACTTCTGCCAAAATTATGAAATAAAACATGTTAAGTCAGACAAAGGAGATGTAAAATATGTGCAAGTGGATATCTTGGGCTTATATAATGTCTCAAAATTATTTTTGCTGAAAAGCACAGAATGATCCAACAAAAGTGTCTTAAAATCAGTGTCTTCATCATCTCAACTGAAAGGTAGAGAGTTCCAGATTTGGTTACTTAGGAAGAACAGTGATGTCATCTATGATTCAGGTCCTTCTCTTTCCACTCAACATCTTGAGCACGTTGGCCTAAATCCTCAGGCTAATGCCCTCATAATCACAAAATTCCTGCCATTCTTCCATGTGTCATATTTTTGCCTAATCATATCTGCAGGAAGAAAGTGGGCAATCTCCTTGTACATGTCTTTGTCAGAGAGTCTTCCACCCTCACAACTGTACACTTTCCCTTAGATCTCACTTCATGGGTTAGATCACTGTTTAGGTCCTGAAGTCAAGTAATTCTGAGCAAGTAGGTATACCATCTGGAATTTTCCATATTTCTATCATAAACTCTTATTAAAGAAGAAGAGTTAGGGGTCAATTACCCATGTTGAGAAGATATAAACACGACAGAAGAGAGAAAGAAACCTGTTTCAAGTGGACTAGAAAATGAGCTTTACTTTTCATATTTCAACAATCCATAGAAAGTATCCTGGACATATTATTGAAATGTGTGCATTGGGGAAGGGGTGGGTACTAAGAAAAAGAGATAGGTACAAAATGAGAAAGACTTAGAAGGATCCCAGCAAAAGCATTTCTATGAGAGAATATTGCATTTGGCCAAGAAAAAAAAATGACCTTGGAACATCCAAAGGACATGAATTACTGGAATGCTGCAAAAGGCCAAGTGAACTGCAACGTGGTAGTCCATGCAGTGTCCATTTCTCACAGGTATGTCCTGATTTAATAGATAGGCAGCACAGCATTGAAAGAGGCTTTAGACGCAGCTCACATTCTGCAGGGTAGCTTGGCAGGCACCAGGAGGTTCTGAACTCCACTCATCTTGCACTGTGTGTCTCACACGTAGGGCATACAAAAAAGGGGCTTTGGTGCTGGCATTCAGTTGGTTGGTCTATAGATGTGAAAATTGAGGCCTGAAGAAAGCAACATTTCTGTCAAAGATTAGCATTAGCAGCTGGGTGTGGTGGCTTACACCTGTAATCCTAGCAATCTGGGAGACCAAGGCAGGTGAATCACCTAAGGTCAGGAGTTCAAGACCAGCCTGAGCAACATGGTGAAACCCCATCTCTACTAAAAATATTATAAAAATTAACTGGGTGCAGTGGCACATGCCTGTAATCCCAGCTACTCAGGAGGCTGAGGCAGGAGAATCGCTTGAGCCTGGGAGGCAGAGGTTGCAGTGAGCTGAGACCGTGCCATTGCACTCCAGCCTGGGTGACAGAGTGAGACTCTGTCTCAAAAAATAAATAAATAAATAAAATTAGCATTAGCTTATTTTTCAAATGTACTTGTTCTGTATTCGAGCTTTTAGTGTTTTATCCCAATGACTGAAAGTAGTGTTTATCTAAATTTCTTGTATTTACACACTATGCTCTGGAGACTGGACAAGTCTTGGGATAGTTTACAACGTGCAAAGGTGATCAGACATATTTTGACATAAAAAAATCACATAACCATACAGCATCATTCTGAGTGAAAACAGTAATAACTAAGATCAATTATGTCATGTGGTATAGAACAAAACTTAAGCCCTGAGAAAGGCACTAACTTATCCAGTGCCCCTTGATGATGAAATAGAGCTGCTGAGTTTAAAATTTAGGTATTTTAACTCCAATCCAGTCCTCTTCCCACCACGTTGTCTCTGAAATCTTAAAGGATATTTGTTTAAAGTTTGGGATTTGAAAACAGACTTGCATATGAACAAGTCTGACACTCAGTATCTGTTGATTTAAAATGACAAATTTAATGTCTCTGAGACTTAGGTCCATCATCTGTCAAATACGAATTTAAATAAAAACGAGCTGGTAGAAAATTTGAGAAAATAAAATGCAGACTCTATAATATGGCACTGGAAGCCATGTGTCTGATGCTTCCAAATGTTAATGTTAATCATTAGCTGTGTCAAGAATCTATTTTCGGGAGACGTGTGTGGCTCTCGGGGATTCCATGGGAATTTAGGGCCTATCTAATTTAATCTATAACCATTATATCTAAGTTCTGTGACTCAGTGTAAAAGTATGATTCTGTAGCCCAACCGTGTGGATGCCTATATTAGTGCTGCCATTTTTCACTTTTACAGACTGCGAAAGTAACTTCAAGCAAGTGATTTAACCGCTCTTTGCCTCAGATTCTGAAACTCTCAAATAAGTATTATAAAAGCATCTATTCCAAAGGGTTTTGGCAGGGATTACATTAGTTAATAATGTATAGAGTTTGGAATAGTGCTTGGCAAATGATAGGTTCTATATAAGTATTATTTTTGCTTTTTGTGGTTAAAATTATAATCAATTGTGAAACCATCATCTCATTGGCACCTCAGCCTAATTCCAGAATGGACATTCTAAATTGTAGTTTCTATTAAAACAAAACAAAGCAAAACACACACACCTTCACTGATGAGCAACTCTTTTTAGATCTAGGAGCCTCCAGTCCCTACAACAGCACACACTGTATGATAAGGCAATGGTAGCAGGACAGTCTGTCCCCGAAGCATCCTCAACAACCTACCATCCGCAGCCCACAAGCACTTTTGATCCAGGCTGGATCAGACACATCATTACTTTTGTTCCTCCTTCATACACAACAGCCCTGGATCAGATACGTGTTCAGACTCCAGAAAGCCTAGATATCTGCTGGGGAAATGCAAACTATACTAAGACAGAAGGAAGCATCTGTAATAATCAGATGGTTCATTTAAATACACAAAAAAGTATCCTAGAAAGACTTGTAGTGAGGCTTAGCCTTGAAGAACTGGAAACTTTAATCCATTCCACATTAGTGGGTAGCAAAAATACCGCCCACCTTTTTATAAAGCCACAGCCAAGATCATCGTGCCACTGCACTCCAGCTAGGGTGACAGAGAAAGACTTTGTCTCAAAAAAATAAAAAGCCACACTGGCAAGAGTTTATGTCTCAAGTGCTCGTTTTTTCTACTGTAAAACAATGCATAAAATCCATTACAAGCTGATTATTTTTCTACATTAAGAAGTGAAGCACCGCCACAATTTTTTTCCAAGTTCTTCTCCACCTGAAGGTCAGTGCGGTCAGGAGTGGTGTTGGATGGTGAACCTCAGATGACAGAAGTCATACTTGGCAGCCAGAGTTACAGCTGCCAGATAAGAGCAAACATGGCTTCCCTCTGTAGGCACTGACATTTCCCATCCTGCTGTAGAATTTTCATATTTAGCTTATTATGAAATGAAAGTTGATTCCCTCTTGATTTTCAGGCCTCTGAAACTAAAACTACAAGAGGACTCTTTCTTCTTTCCTGATTTTTGTAATGGACAAGTGTGGCTCACTTCCTGTATTTTTTTAAATAAAGTTTCATTGAAGTATAGTCACATTCATTTACTTATGACTGCTTCTACAATAGCAGAACTGATAAGTGTGACACAGACTATCTAACATGAAAACACTAGAATATCTGTTCACTTAAAGAAAAGAGCTTCCTAGCCACTGTTTTAAAAAGGCTAGCATGTCTTTCCTCCAAAAGTTCCAGTTCTAGAAATACATACTAAGGGATATAAGTAAAATATAAGTTCTAGAAATATATACTAAGTGGGTACGTGAAAAAGAAGGATATAGACAGTGAGATGTTCATTGCCATGCTATACACAATAGCAAAAAAATGGAAATAAATGTAAAGTGCATCAAAAATACTTTATAAATATAAATATATAGAGAGGTATATGGTACATAAAAATAGTGGATGTTATAAAACTTTTGAAAAGGATAAGATATACCTATTCAGTTTGACATAGAAATAGATGAGCAACAAAGATAACAATAATCACACTTTTATTGAGTGATTAACATGGGCTAGATACTATGCAAATCCTTTTTATCTACCATTATTCTCAGTTCTTAGAAGGAAATATTGAAGTTTGGGAAGAATGTATTGTTGTTCAAGTCACATAACTCACAAATGACAAAGCTGAGATCTGAACAAGATTCACCTGTTTGCTCAACTTCAAAGGAAGAGGCAGAAAAAGAGAGAGGGAGCCAGTGCACACTAGCTGTTAATAGATTACAGGTTATAAAAGAGGCACTGGCCACGTCAATATGTCCTCTATTGTTATAAAAAAGAACACTTCCTTCCTGCACCACTTGAGAGTAAGTTGCTGAACTGATGTCACATTACCCATAAACACAGCCATGTTATTCCTATAAACAAGAAATACATGATTTTCTGCATAATTACAAACAATGATCACCATTAAAGCCAGAAATTAATATTGATGCATTACTGCCATACAGTACTCAGATATCAATGGTCCCAATAATGACTTCATGACAAAAGGATCCTGTTCAGAACATTTGCTGTGTTTTATTGTCATGTCTTTTTAAACTCCTGCAGTTTTGGAACATTTCCTTTCTTTCTTTGACTTCCATAACTTTGACACTTTTGAAGACTGCAGACCAGATATTTTGTAAAATATATATCCCTTGTGGGCCTGCCTGCTGCTCCCTTGTGGTTAAATTATATGCATGTTTGGTTCTTTGTCCTTTCCCTTTCATCTTATCATACAGTGGATGATTTCAATTTGTCCGATTACTGATAATGTTCACGTCCTCATTACAAATGATGAACTTGATTAAGTAGTGCTTCTCCACTATGAAGTTACTCTTTTTTTCTTAAGAATTTTGTTTCAGAAGGGTCACTTTGAAACTATTCAAAGATTCCTTTCCTCCTCAAATTTACTTATTTATTCATTTATTTAAACATGGTTATATGGATGGATTCCTACTTTATTCATTGGGTTATAATCTGTTACTACTGTTACTTATTTTGATGCTCAAATTAGACTCAATTTGGCACAGAGATATTCTCCTAAATGTTTCTGTGTCTTTTTGACACATCCCATCATTAGTTATTTTACTTTCTAGCGCGCGTGTGCACGCACACACACACACACAAAGTATTCCTGGTTCCCATAGTGAAAAATATATTTAGAAGGTAAGATATGGGCAAAATGAATGCTCATATTTTTAAAAACACTTCCTTGAGGTATGATTGACATATAAAAAGCTGTGCATTTTAATGTTTACAACTTGATGACTTTGGACATGTAAACTCATAAAATCATCACTATGATCTATGTCATAAACCTATCCATCACCTCTAAAAGTTTCCTATTCTTTTTAAAATTATTATGGTTTATGTCTGGATCTGTGTACATCCGTGTATAATAAGAACACTTAATGTAAGATCTTACTGCTATAACTGCTCTGAGGCCCTTTCAGTTAATAGAACAAATAAATAAAGAAAACCAAACAACACACGTACTGTTATGGTTTAAACGTAGTGGGCCCTCTAAAATTCCTGTTGAAACCTCATCACCCAGATGAAGGTATTGGAAGGCAGGTCCTCTGGGAAGTGAGTAGGTCTCAAGGGATCCACCCTCATGAAGAGAATAATGCTGCCAAGAGAAGGGCTTGCAAGACCTAGTTCACTTTCCTTCACTCATTTGCCTCGAGTGGACACAGCAAGGCCCTCACCATACCTTCCCACCTCATCTCTGGCTTCTCAGCCTTCAGAACTATGAGAAATACATTACTATTTTTTATAAATTACTTGGTCTATGCTATTTTGTTACAGTAGCACAAACAAACTAAGAAACACACATATCCTTCCTTGAAGTCATATTGATACTTCAAATTCCAATCAAACTGAAAAGGTTCCTTTTAGTTTTCACACTTTGAACATTTGATCTCCCTTCTCTGACAGTGAGAAACTCTCGTTACCCTTAAATTATTTTTATTCCTCTCCTACCCCCTGCACATAACCAATATTTCTTTTTGCCAAGCCTCACCTTACCTAACTTTGGCTCCAACATGTTTTATGAGCCACCCTTTGGCAGGAAAGGCCTCACTCCTCACCCTGTTTCATAACTTATACTCCAAGCTGGGTCTCTCTCAGCACCACTGCACGAATGTCCTCACCTGCTCCAAGCTGCTCCCACTCATGTGTGTCTTCCTCACCCGGCACGGAATGAGGTGTGGTGCTCCTCATCCCTGCACTGGACCCCTGCAGCTTCCTTTTCCTCCCAGGACAGCCACTTATCTTATTGATTCTGCCCCATTAAATGGCTTCAGGACTTAATTGTTCAAGACTAGAAGAATAAAGAAAGAAAGAGAAGGAAAAGGAATGGGAAGAGAAGGAACAAAACAAGGTAAAATTTAATACTATGCAGTATTACTCAAAGTGGGGAAGAGAGAGTGAGGCAGCATGTCAATGAAACAGATACTCTCCAAGGACCAAGAAAATGAGAACGACATGGAACGAGCAATCTAGAAAGATAACAAAGCAACAGTGTCAACGGCTAATGATTCACTAAAAATAAAGAGGTGGTTCAAGAAAACAGAATCTCTGGGCTTAGCAGAAGGAAAAATATTTTTTCTACAAAGTAGATTTTAATTGCTTTGAAAGTAGATACAGTATCGCCCGTATAGACACTGTGCATTATAAACATGGTGGCTATAAATCTTGCATTTTCCAAGACAGTCACAGTTGTAGATAATTTTACTCTTTTCTATTAGACTGCTTTGATGAAAGCACAACTAAATTCATTTTTGAGAGTTGGTAGGCCTGCATTGTGTGTACCCGTGTGTGTGTGTGTGTGTGTGTGTATTTATACATACATATTCATATATCATAACAAAATTTTTATCAAATGAGATTATCCTATTCTTAGGATTTGGAAAATATAATCAATGTAACTACATGATTTTTATTGACTTTTTAGAAGTCTACAATTGACTTTTTAGAAGGATTGCACAAATATGGGGAAAACTTAATTATCCAAGATTTTCTAAATTACTCAGTATCTGCATCTAAATCTCACTTTCTACTCCATATTGACCTCACTATAGAAATGCAAAGAGCCCATGCTACCTCTGTAGTAATTAATATTGTTATAAAATAATATCTTACCCTTCTGTATTAAACTTTGTACTAAGTAGTTTGTATGTATTCTGTCAAGCAATGTATAGCTCTAGAATATAAGTACTCTCATTTCCACTTATAAAACAAGAAACTTATGTAGTTAGTTATGTAACTTAGAAAAAAAACAAAAAAGTCTTTAAGTAGAGCAAGGACTTCATAGTCTGGCTGTTCGACTCAGCACTTCTGATCAAACCACCATAGAACACTACCTCACCATGTTGCCCAAGAAAACATGGAATTTATTTATAAATATTTCATGCCATCAGGAACAAATGCCATAGCAAAGAAAAGAAGACTTCCATGAAGGTTGCTAGGATATTCATCTCTTGTTTTGAAAGCAAAATTGCAGGCATTCTTGGGTTATATCTGGGGACTTGGAATCAAGTTCTAACCACAACAATACATAGTGGTTGGAATGTAGCTATGGCAGCAAAGAGACAGGCTCAAAGCCCAGCTCAGCAACTTACTTGGGACCTCAAGTGAGTTATTTAATTTCCCCGTGCCTCATTTTTCTCATCCATAAATGGGAATGGTAATGTATATCTCCTTTCTGAAGACTAAGTGAAGTAATACATAAAGTATTAAGTGTGTGCCTGGCATATGGTAAGCATCCAATAAGTATAATTTTTGTTATTATTGTTGTTGGTGATGATGCTGTTAATTCATACCCTCTAGCTGTGCCTTACATCTGCTGCTTTTTTTTTCTAATCTTAATTAACATCAGTCTTAAAAAAAACTGAAACTTGAGATATGACAATCCTTGATAAGTATAACTCATCCCTAATTATGAGAGCTTATAAAATCCTATTGCATAGATTCAATCAAACCAATCAATGTGCAAATACACCAAGAGCACCTCCTATGTGTTAGATGCTATCTTAGGCATTAAAAATCCAGTAGGGAATGAAAATAGGTCCCTTGCCTTCACAAGACTCTCAGCCTCAGTTGTTCTTTAGTGTGCTTCATGCCATGAGTAACTTAAAAAAAAGAGTGAGAGGCTGAGACGGTACGTACTTTTGGATCAGCTTTTTGAAAATAAAAATTAAAAAAAACAGCCAAAACAAAATAAATAAGAACTCAGTCAAAACCAGAGGCAAGAAGAGGATACTCTTTGTTAGTGTCTCACTTGTGTTTGTTGTTATGAAATAGTTCAAATCCGCTGAGAGTATCAACATATACGATGACATCTTAACACATACCTTGCAGTTTAAGGAATAAAACATCATCTATCACTTGAAGCCCTCTCAATATCTATGATTATCACAGATGTATGGATCTCGTCACTTCCCCAATGAGCTATAATTTAACTTATTCAGGTTCTTCATGGATGAGCTCGTTCATGTACTACGAGGGTGTAAATGGCTAACCACTTACTAAAAAAAAAAAAAAAAGAAAGAAAAAAAAAAAAGCTTTCTCATGAAGCAAAATACCTTTACATGAGCTAAAACGGTGCTCATGGTCTGCCTTTGAGATAATTCTAAAGTTCAGAATCAAGCCAAGTTCACCTGCTTGATAGCAGGCAAAATGCCAGACACACTCACTAACTTCGGTTGATTCATTTTCACCAAGTCTTATAATTTTCTTCTTTGGACAGCTAAGAAAACCGTATCTCCATGAGAAGGCCCTTGGGCACCTGAGTGAGTGGGAGAGTGGCTGGTCACACTCAGTCCACCAGGCTGCAAGTCACTGCTGTCTCTCTCCTCATCACCAATCTGTCCATGGTACTTTGAAAACTTAGGCTGTGTGGGTGTTTTGAACAAATCTCCAGGCAGAACCGGCTTTCCCTCATATGATCTTTAAAGCTTAATTTTCTCATATGCAAAATAGAGGTGAAGATAATATCCATGTTTTGGGATGTTTTGCTAAATATATTGAATAAAATAATCCATTCAAAGTGCTTATCACAGTGCCTAATACATAGTAGATGCTCAGTAAATATTAGGTGCATTGTTCTTTCCCATGGAAAGAATAAAAGGTTGTTTGAAAACCCAAAAGCGAGCTGCACAGTGCCCATCCTCAGATTCTGCCAGGCAAGTGAATGAATTTGCTCAGGAGGGGATCGGCGCAGACACTGGGTGTGGGAGCTGCTCAGAGAGCACCGGCCATCTGTGAGAACTGCTGTGTTTGTGCTTGTGTTCCACCCACAGGAGACCATTCTGGAGTAACTGGGAACCAACCTCTGATACCAGGCATGTCTCATTTCAGTACCTCAGCTTACCATGTCTGTGCCTCTTCCCCAGCAGGCCAAATCACATTCTGCTTCAAATGACTTTGACTAGAACCATGGAGAAGGCTGTGACTCTCACAGAGGGAGTTTCAGTGAAGTGATTAGAGTGACTTCATCAACAGCATTGTCTCTGGGTTACAGACTCCGTTAACAGATAGGGGATTCTTTAGCTCTTGTCAAAGAAGCAACACACTTCACATTGTTAAGAGGAGTGAATCTAATTCCCTACTATTTTCTAAAGGAAGTCATCTCTAAAGGAACTCATTAATGCCTCAGTTAAGGGACTTTTTAAACGTAGACTATTTCAGGGATGGAGGTTGGTGATGGCTTTGTCATCCTAAAGCAAAAATGGTTTCCATGTGAAAAAGTCACAAACTATTTGAAACTGGTGTTTTAAATATAAAAAAAGAAGAAGGAAAGGGAGAAGGAGAAAGAAAATGAAGAGAAGGAAGAGGAAAAGCAGGAGGAAAGAAAGAAAATATACGATTTCCTGGCAGACTAGAGCTACTGTAGTTGTCTCAGGTTTGCTATAAAATAATGTGTTTGCAAAGGAAGCTTTCTGAGAAGAAAGTTCTCCAGATTCAGATTCAGTTCTGAGGATTTTATTTTGTCTTCCCTGGAGGGGGCTTTGTTGTGTTCTAAAAACATCAGCTTGCATAGAGTCTTTTGCAGACTCACCAATATGGGTGCCAGTATTTTTTTAAATCAACTCAGTGACATTTTTACAAGAAGCATGAAAAAAATCTATGTACAAAGATCCAACTTTCACAAACCCCAGAGGCCTATCCTTCAGCCAAGAACCATGTTGGCATGAGCAGGAGTGTTTGACAGAGGCGAGTTTGAAGGATTCTTTCATGTGGGAAGTACAGAAAGATGCATCAGCACATCTGTGACTTTTTCCTCTGACACACTTTGATGTAATCTGATTAATATTCTGACTTTGCAAGAGACTTCTTTGAATTTTCTATCAGGATGGGTGGACTATAACCCATTTCTTGAACCACAGGCCATTGATGATCCCTGAGTCACCTCAAAAGAAGGCAGTTTTATTCCCGTACTCATGAGTGAGGGTTGGCTGAGCTTCTGTACCTGTACACTAAGGAATTTCTTAGCATAAATGTCAAAGCTCAAGATCTCCATCTCCACAATAACTCCACCTGCTGTTCCTCCCTAGGTCCACATGCACAGAGCTGGGCTGTTCTTTTCTTTGCTTCTTGAACCTGTGGAGTCCATTATGCCCTCAGATTCTTCACACACTCTCATCCTCCCTGAATGCTCTCTGTCTTACTCCCTTCACTTCACCAAGCTGTCCCCTACTTTCATAAAACTGGCCCTTTCTCCACCTGCCACCAAAATTTTACTTCTTCCATGAGAATGTCCCCATATTTCAAGATATTTAAGCCTTTCAAAATTCTCTTTTGTGTAGCCTATACAATTTCCAATAAAGATTTCACAAATCCTCTATAAATACTCCTAGTGATGGGGAGTTCTCTACTACACAAGTCAGCCTATTCTGTTTTGACCAGATTTTAACATTAAAAAGTGATTCTTGATCAAAAAAGGTATTTATACAGAAAGTAAAGATAGACAGCCTAGATGAAAATGTGGAAGGGTGTTAATTCTAGACAAAAAGAGAATATACAAGGGTACTGAGATGGGAAAAAATAAACAAACAAAAACAACAACAAAATGTCTCTCTGGAAGAATGTAAGGAGCACTGGCATTCCTAGAATGGAGAAAGTAAGGCAGATAATTAGGCAGATATGTTATATACATATTAATTTTTTAAAATTTAATTCTACTTTAAAAAGACAGCAGAAAAAAAGTAATTTGACTTTTTTTTTCATTTTTGGAAGAAGTTTCTATAACGTGGTGATAGAGAAGAGGAGAGGTTAGGTTGTAAAGAGGGAAGAATGGAAGTAAGGAGAGAAGTCAGAAAGTGAGTGTTATGTGCAACCTTAGAATCATCTCTTGGGTGTGATCGTTCCCACCAAGCCCATCTATTATGCCTTAGTTCAGGCTCTCACAGCAGCTTTACTCATCTAGCATACTGTTCTGTGATTTCCCATTTCACAGCTGGTTTCCCAGGTTCCCAAGTGTGTGATGTGTATGTGTGCCCCCTCATTCCCATCACCAGCAAACTCATGGAAAGTTCTGGAGGTGATCTACAGTAAAATCCTGGACATAGTGTCTACCAGCTTTGTGGTCGCAGGCAAGCTGCTTTTCTTTTCTTGCCTCAGACTCATCAGTAAAATGAGAATCACGTTATCTACATTGCAGGATTATTCTAGTCCATTAATGTTATGACATCCATAAAGAACCTATTATAAGGCTTAGAACATAATAAGCAGGGGCTCCTTATAGTTTATTTTTTAATTCCTTTATAGCAAATAGGTTGTAAAGCTCTTCTGATTAATAGGATTGTAGAGGATTAATTCCCTGACTTGAGACAAATTATTTTATATAGAGGCCACACATACCTCTCCAGATTACTCTGCTAATAGTTCTAATTCCCCATCCTGTCTCTATACTCCGGAAACATTGACATCCTCATTCTCCCTATACCGCTTTACAACTCTGTATATTTGTACATATTAATCTCTCCTTGTACAAAGTCTGTCACTGTCTCTTCACCTGGAAAATTCTGTCTTATCTTCAGTTACCTTTTCATGTGACTAAAAACAGTTACCTTTTCATGTGAAGCCTTCTTCAGTTATTTCAGAGACAATTAATCACTTCCCTTGGCTGCACCCTTACAATACTTTGTTAATAACTCATGATGTTTCTTAACAAGGTGTTTTATTTTTTATCTATTTACATGACTCCACTAGACTGCAAACATTTTCAAGGCGGAAAAACCGTGACTACTTGCTACCACCACTACCTGAATGGATATTTGCACCAAGTAGTGTATACCCATTAGGCTGAATATATACTCATGTTTATATAAGCATGAATATTTTTGAGTCTTATATGAGCCAGCCCCTGTGTTTGACTCAAAGATGGGAATGAAACATAGAAAAGGCACTGACTGGAGGAAAACTAACTAAACCATGTAGACTCAGAAGCTCTGAGTTATTATCACTTTAAACTCATCAGGAAATTTCCTGAGTCACAGCTGCTTTATCATCAAAACAAAAGTATTAATGGCTCATCTCATAGAATGTATAAGGCACATACATGAAATTAGATTATAATTATAGAACACAAATGATACAGATATTAGTTGTCTTTGACATACTATTCTATATCTTTCTGGAGAGTATAATTTAATTGGGTACTGTAACATATAGAAAAAGTCAAATAGAATAACACATATACAAAAATTTGCATTAAAATATACCACCAATACAGCAAAATTGAAATACAATACACATAATTAAGAATACATGGAAATATATACATACAAAATATGTTAATACCCATACACTGATTATAATTCAAGATAATTTAAGATAGGTATGATGATGTAAGGGATTAATTTTTTTTTTCTTGAGGTGGAGGCTTGCTCTTTCACCAAGGCTGGAGTGCAGTGGTGTGATCTTGGCTCACTGCAACCTCCGTTTCCCAGGTTCAAACAATTCTCCTGCCTCAGCCTTCCAAGCAGCTGGGATTACAGGCATCCGCCACCATACCCAGCTAAGTTTTGTATTTTTAGTAGAGACGGGGTTTCACCATGTTGGCCAGGCTGGTCTCAAACTCCTGACCTCGTGATCCACCCACCTCAGCCTCCCAAAGTGCTGGGATTATAGGCATGAGACACCACACCAGGCTGTAAAGAGTTAATTCTATTAAAAAATAAAACAGGATAATCTCCATGAGTTAAGGTGGTTGAGTACATTATCATGGAAAAGGCATGACTTGAAGAACAGCTAGGATTCCAATGGAGTGAGAGGAGGCTGTCTGTGCTTACTTGTGGGTCTCCAGGTACTGCAGCACGATCTGAATTTACAGAGTACCCAGTGTACATGCTCTGTTTATCCAATTTATGCCCAATGATAGGCAGAAAAATGATTGCTACAACTGTGTAATGACAAAAGCTCACATCCCCAGAAAATTGTAATTTGAGCAATGCCATGAAAAAAACTGAGATACAATTAAAAAATACTTTTGAAAACAACACAGAGAACTCATAAAGAGGGTAGCTGGATAAGTTAAGAATTTAATTGGATCCATATTTGCCAACTCTATCTGAGTCCCTCCACATACACCCCTAATATTCCCCATTTACCTGCCCTTTGACTTAAAGATGATTTGTTGACCCTGAATTATTTTGACTTGTCAGGAGGTAGTACAGCGATTCTGCACTCTTTGCCTCCATCAGGGGTGATCCTACCAACTCTGAATAGCGATAGATATTGTGATCAATTCAGCCAGCTATTTATATGCACTTGGAAAGCCAAATCACCATGATGTTTAGGTGTGTCGCATCTAAACCAGGTTTCATCATCAGAAGCTGAGTGAGGTTTCTATCCGCAGTTTTAATTAAAAGTGTATGTCTTCTAACTCCCTTTCCCCAGCCCTTGATTCATAACTAAGATTATTTCCAAATTCCTACAGTTCCCTACTCCCCAACTATAGACATGAAATTTTCTTTTATGTTGCTGTTTGACTGGAGCAATATTCCAATCCTTCATAAGACGTCTGTAAACACAACAAAAGTATCCAATACACCTTGGGTTTTACTTCTGCTTACAGAAGTATTTTTCCTGCAGAATCAATGCCCTTGTCAATCACCCAGCCAGAGACCCAAATACAATGAATAAATACAGACTTTTAAGAAAAAGAAATAAACAGAACAACTCTAAATAAAATACTATTTGTCAAGAAAATTAAAAGAATATGTAGTTAGCATACCTATCCAATTAAAGTGTCAAAA
The DNA here is from genome assembly GCA_004027715.1 of Plecturocebus donacophilus. Taxonomy (NCBI): domain Eukaryota; kingdom Metazoa; phylum Chordata; class Mammalia; order Primates; family Pitheciidae; genus Plecturocebus; species Plecturocebus donacophilus. The sequence continues at coordinate 36,877 of PVKP010005966.1, read as the reverse complement.
GGGAACTCTTAAAACAGAAAGGAAATGAAGAATCTTTAAATATTAGGAAGAAAGAAAGGAAAACAGAAAGTGCAAGATATGGGTAAATGTGATATTCTTGAGTTTCATCAATTATGTTGAGAAGCAAAATTTATAACATTTTCTGATGTGGTTGTCAATGTATTTAGAGGAAGTATTTAAGGTAATTATATTATAAATAGGGGAGGATAAAGGGATTTAAGAGGAGATAGTCTTTCTACACTCTGTTAAAATGTCAATAACAGTAAAATATGATAAGATATATAGATAATATATAGATAGGTAGGTAGGTAGATAGATAGATACATAGATAGATATCACCTAGGGCATCTACTGAAAAATCTACCCAGGAAGTATACATAAATCAAATTTGAACTGTTTTCCAGAAAGTATCCTAGTTCCCACAACAAAGCTGTAATTAGAAACAGAGGAATGAATAAAACAGAGGGAAAAACATAACTCCCCCCCCAAAAAAATTACCATAAAATAAAACATAACATAGCAACAACATAAGCCTTAACATAGCAATAATTATATTAAATAAATATGGTCTAAATACACAAATTTTAAAAGCAGAGATTGTCCAATTAGATAAAAATATATGACAACTGTATGCTGTTACAAGAAATCCAGTTAAACATAATAAACGTAACTTTATATTGCCTTGGCATGCATTTCGAGTATAGGGTTAACTGCCTCATACTAGAAGCAGGACTTCATTACTTGTGACATAGTTTTCAGTTCTCTAATTTCTCCTAGTTCCTAAATATGGTAGATGTATAAATCTGCCCTATGCAGCCTCCTCCCAGTAAACACCTCAACATGGGAGATACACATACAACTTTTGTCTCATTCAGGGCTCTCGTAAAGAGTGGCTGTCTTGGTAGTAATAAACTGGACACAGGTCAGACAAAGAGTCACACAGACATCATCCAACATACACAGGTTTCCTGAAAGAGGAACAGCTGTTGAAGGAGAGGTACTTAGGCATATGCCGTCCACTAGGATAAGAAGTAGCCCATGAAAGGCATATTATAAACATTTATAACCATGTCCCTTGGATTACTGTCAGGGAAGGGTTAGCGTTTACGGCTACTTTCAGAAGAGAAATCTTAAGTTTGGATTAGAGGAAAATACAGCAATAACTATACATGTAGGTTGAAATTAGATAGTAGAAAAAGATCGTCCAAAAGCACATGTGTTAATATCAGATAAGCAGACTTCAGAGAATCAATTACCAGGGACAGAGAAGAATGTTGCTCGTTGAGAGGAGGTTCAATTCAACAAGAACCCCAGGTAATTCTTAATGAGTACTCACCAAAAAACAGAGCTGCAAAATTTAAGAAGCAAACACTATAGACCTGAAAGGAGAACTAGACAAATCCACAATTAGAGGTAGAGTTCAAAACTCTTCTCTCAATGGTTAATGGAAATGAGGAACAATGAACTTGTAGAGATGAATTCAGCAAGTGACTATGCCACTTGTTTTGATCTGTAAGACGGGAATGATAATGATAATACTTATACCCTGCTTAATTTTTTAAAGATTAAAACAATGTATTTTTGTAAACAGCTTAGAGATATAAGCCACATATGATAAGCCCTCAAATATAATAATCTATTGATACATGGAAATCATGTATTTAAAATACAGTAAATAAACAAACACCCCAAAAGGAAAATGGGCAATGACATAAATAATCAAATCATAATTGAAGAAATATCATTATCAAAACATACAGCCTCATTATTAATGAGTGTTTTCAAAATAAAAGAACAAGAAAAAAAGCACTCTTTGAAAACAACTCTAATCACGTATCACAGGTTTTGCTATTTCCATGTTTGCCTCAATTTAATTAAAGCAACATAAGACAAGCTTTGTTTTTAAAGAATCAGGAAAATTGTATAACAAGGTTTAAAAAAAATTTTACCATTTAAATACAAGGAAATTAACAAATATTATTTCTTAATTTGTTTCTTCCATGGCCACAGCTAGTTACAAAGTCATAAACAGTGCTAGCACCTTGATAGTGTTAAAGAATTAATAAAATATCAGTCTCAAATTGGGCCAAGGGCTAGGGATACATTGTCCCACAATGAAGACTCCTGTCCTGACTCTGTTTTAGCCTCAACCCACTTTGCTGCTACTTCCTTAAGGTAAATAACTTATCATGAGAGGAAAAGACATTGATTTAACAGGTTGCTGAAAATGAGACATTTTAAGCCCAAGGTAGGAATTAAAATAAATAAAATTAATTGCTAACATAGTTAAGCATTCTTACTTAGCCAGCAGCTTACTGTGTCCTGTGTGTGTGTTATCTCACTTTATCAGCACAACCAATCCTGTGTATTTTCTAGTTTCGTTTCCCAACTCAGTCCTTACACTCTAAGCATGTCAGATTACTCTAACTTCTTATATAACTTGTTTCTTCCCATCATAGGTAGCTTCAATATGCTGTTCCCTATATACAGAACTCCCATCCCATAATCCTGCTTTCCCTCCAAATTCCTGATAATTCTTTATGTTTGCTTTGAATATTGAGAAAATTATGTCCAACAAGTACAATATCCTGTGAAACAGGTCTGTCGTCTGGGGTATATATCCTGGCTATTGGTCTCAGTCAAGAAAGAATTCAGAAGACAGACACACATGAGTAGTGAGTTTTAGAGTGGAAAATTTAATAGAAAAAGAAGAGAGAAAAAAAAGTCCTTATGATGAGGAAGTGGGTCACACAAAAGAGGGTCTCCAGTTTGCAGTGCAATGCAATCGGTTTTGTACAGAGGTTGAGGAAGCAGTGATTGATTTACACAGGGGTCAGGGGATTGGTTTGACCAGGAATGCTGTTAACATAGCCTGCAAAAAGACTGGCCCTCCCACCCTAGTCTTCATGCAAATGCAGCCTCCACCTGGTGGTAGCCATGATTCTTGTACATGTGGTTTTACCTGGAGGCTGCCATGACACCCATAAACATGATGACAAGGAAAAGAGGGCATGAGATGCCACATTGAATTTCTCTCTCTAGGCCTTATTTTTGGGAAAAAAAATTATAAGGCCATGTTGTTTATAGAATAAAATTTAGTCTTATACTTGTCCAGATTATTTGCATAAAGTGCAGCAAGAATAATTATTTCTAAATAGGTCTTTTGGATTGGCTTTGATGGAACTCTGTTCCACAAGGAAACTTAGAAAAGACTTTGTAAAGCTGAGCTCAGCCATGGGTTTGTATCCTCAAATATCTATGAGTTGGGGGATCCTTTTCTTTTAAGGTCCCAAGATAAACTTAGAGCTCTGGACCTGTTAGAAAGTGACATGTTTTACTGACCACAGGTTAGGAACCCTGTGCAGGGACTGTGTAGACAAGGTATGAGGCCAGTTCTTCCCGAAGGGCTTTTATTGGCTCGGCATGTCAATCTTGATTCCTTAATGGGAAAACACACCCTTCCAGGCAAAACCTTGGTAAAATAACCAGTTTTTCCAATTGTGTTCTGTTGGAAAACAAAAATGGATTCTTAATTGTATTGATGCAAACAACTATATAACCATAAGTTAAGAGTAGTCACAAATAGTTTCCAAATTCTAGAGTAACCAGGCAGAGAGAAACAAACATGCCCCAAATTTTGTTCACAGGAGTACATCTTACTCAATTATTAAAGGCTGTAAATAGTTCAAAATAAGTTTCCTTGACTCTGAAAAAAAATCAAGGATCAACAATATTCCAAGCAAAAGTCATAAAAGTTGCTTTAACTTTCTGAGTACAGTCCATTTAGTTAACTCTTGTTTTGCTTGACATTCGTGTACATTTCAATTCTTCATGAGTCTTGTATGTTATTTTTCTATTCCAACGTTACCATCTTCAGAGCTATTAAAAACTCACATTTGAGAATACCTGTTAAGTCCTTATTTTAACTTGATTATAAACCATCTTTGAGAAGGAACAAAGCAAGACAACAATTGTCTGTGAATGACAGAATTCCCAGGGTAGTTACAGTTAAAAACATGACTGACAAAGAAGTTTAGTTATCTCCATGGTTTACAATAACTTTACCCTTAATTATGATTGATGGCATATACTCTGACATCAGAATTTTAGAACTCCCATACAATTTTAGAACATATATTAGTATTATTCAGTAAAATATATTATTTGACTAAACATGTCAAATAATCCTGTTTACCTCTTCTCTGGATGTTTCAGGGACCCTCTGGACCATCCAGAAAGCCAGGCATCAGAAAAGACAATTTTGAAACCTGAAGTTTGATTTTGGGACTCCTATTAACTGTTAGAGGTTTAAAATACTTGATGTTAGGAAACAGAATTCCAAATTGCCATAAGTTATTTATTTTGCCAAAATGATGACTCAAAAGGCAAAAACTTTTCATTAGCCTTTGCTATTACATGAAAATCCTGTTGAAAGCCAAATTTTATCCTTGCATTCATTTATTGTTAACCCCAATTAGTTTAAATGAAACCTTATAGATGATTCCAACTAATTTTAATCAATTTGACCATGAGGTGAAATATCTGCAAACCCTTTATAACACCTTTTTCTAAAGGCAGATTAGTGTCTTAAGACAACCTTGCTGTGCTTTTATTTCAATGCTCAATTTATGAAACAACATATAATATTCTTTTTAATTTAATGTTTACATATTTTTGCAAGATTAATTTTTCCAATCTTTCTATAACTTGCTTAAACATCTGGCTTTATCTTATTAAATTTAAGATAATCCCTTATCCCTGGGCAAAATTTATATTTCCATGCTTTCTTATAATCATTTACCAAAAAACACATTTTACTGTTTTTATATGCCTTCATGTAAAACTGCTTAATGATCTCAAATATATATTGCACTTTTAACTCTTAGCAACTTTTGGTGAAAAGCCTGGTTATTAGGTGATTTTAACTATGTACCAGGTGTGGAGCCTAGGACCCAGACAGAAGTACAGATAAGGTCTGATTATTTCCAGTGTTTAACTCTACACATCCTAGGCCTTGCCTATCTGAAAAGCAGGCAGTATACAAGTTTGGAACATTTAGCAAATCTGGTATCTAAGTTGTACGATTTAGACTACGTATTTGCATCTTGCAATAACCCTTAAGACTATTTCTATTTATTAAAGATTAAAGTCACATGAACTAAAAAATATTTAAGTGCTTATTTTTTAAGCCAATTAATTCAAGTTCTTTCTACAGACATTATGCATAATACATATATAGCAACACAAATAGAAGATTCAGCACTTGTAAGATTTTTTTATTTGCCACTTTCTTTATTGGATTACTAGCTTCAGGGTAGAGCTCTTAGAGGAACAGAGCCAGGATAGCATGCATTTTTAGGGCCTAAAAAGAATCAGCTCCTTCCCCCATTCAAGTCTCATCTCTTAGTGGGGGGTGGGGATGTTTCTGCATCTTTCAGGTGACCAAGAGCATGCTTCTCTGATTTGTAGCTACTATTAGCCATCTCTTAAAGTATATTTTCTATCTAGTTATTACACATCAAAGTTCTCTTCTAATGTCAAGTAATGTGATATCCCCAAAACTCAAAACTGTCAGATAACACAATGCAAAACAGCAGAGCCTTTGATTTTGAGAGGTGACTATCTGCTTTTAATTCCTCAGGTTTCATGATGAAAGCAGAGCATGTTTTCTTCCCAAAATGGGGTCTGTGGCACCTCTTCTGTTTTTCCTGTGGAGTCTCATGCTCCCAGAAACTATCTTAGACACTTATGCATGCATTAAGAGTGGCAAGACAACAAAATGGAGAAAAATAATACAGTCAACAGAGAAGAAAAAAAACTTTTTCCAGAAAAACACAATTCAATAAAAGAAAAACATAAAGGCCTTTTAAATATGCATATAATTTGAATATCCACTTTTTAATGAAGCTGAGCAGTCTTCAAGAAAATCCCTTTAAGTCCTTTGTTACTTGACTTTAATCAAGCCAAGCAGTTAAGATTTTCAGTTTTTGAAATTTATAATAAGTAACCTCACAGGTGAAATCAGCAAGCCTTCATTAGGTTATGACTTAACCACAAGGGTAGGAGGTATTTTCAAAGGGCTGATAGGCGGCTTTTGAAATCATTGCAAAATTGTGACTGAGATAGTGAAGGAGATCCAACCCAACTAACTCCATTTTATTTCTAGCCCCCAAGCTGTCCTTACCCATCCCTTGCCATAGGCCGAACCAACTTCTGGAGGAGCCTGGTTTACAGTTTATAGTCTAAAACAAAGATGACAACAGCCCCTTCTTAAGATACTTTTCCTTTTACCTGGGGACCAGACCAAGTAACTAGCTGTAAGATTAAAAAGGATAGCTTAGGAGTCAAGCAACTGAAGTCTAAAATCTTTTTATCCTCCCTTAACTGCTCTCAAGATCAGCGCTTAAGATATCTTGTAAACCTACCTTTGATGGATGAGCTGGCACCACCCAGGTTGACAAACTCGCTTATCTGATCATGCAGCCCCCACACAGAAACTGACTTAGCACAAGAAGACAGCCACCATTGTAAAATGGCAGAGACTAAAACAAAAATATTGCATGTGGTTACAGGTCACGTTCCTAGGGACATGAAATAAGATGGAGGCCAGTAACCATGTTTGTTACTGACCATTTTCTTGGGCTGGCTTGAACAGCAAGCTTATGGGGTCCTGAGCCTGCATTCTAATCTAAGGTACCCTTTCATTTGACAGAACCATACAGAAAGACACACAAAACACACCAGATTGGCTACAGTTTAAGACCAACCTCACAAATCCTTTTTCATTAAAACTTTACGGAGAATATAAACAATAATCCTTATTATCCCTTTTACTGGTTTGCATGGGGAGAGAGAAGCCAAAAGCCCTACTGGTAAGAAATTTTTACACTTTTGCCAGCATGTCAGGCTTCTGGGTTCCCTTCCTCTTAGCTCACCTCTAAGCCAAGCATTTTAAGGTTGGGGAAAATTAACTCTTTCTAGTTTGGAGGATCATTATTAAAGATCTATTTTAAGCTGTGAAAGAAAGAAAAACAACACTGAAAATCTGGGGGTTACAATTAGGGTTGTCGAGAGGTAGTGACTCTTTCTACTGGGAACGGTGTTTCCCCTATTTCTTTGCCCTTCCTATTTTCTCTTTTCCTTTTCGGCCTACTATAAGAGACATGTTGCTCACCTCCAAATTTTTCTGCAGGCTGCTGTGCTGCCTGCTTCTCAGCTGTGGTTAGGGTTTAGCTTAGGAGCAGTGTAACATCCATCTATGAGAGGTCAAATACCTGAGCTAAATTTTGGAAAGCTTCTATATACCTATCAGAGTCTTTGGAAAATCGATCTAAGTCTCTCTTTGTTTGCCAAAGATCCTGTAATGAGAAGGGAACTTGCAGCCGCCCAAACAAGGGGGATCCTCAGATGGTTCCCCTGGAAGTTGCTTCCCTAATTTTGGGGAATTATTCGCTTTGATCCTGCCTGATATGATTGCTAAAAAAGCTGGGTTGATTTTTCAGTTCCTACAAAGGTCTAGTAAAAAAGGCCATGCTCTTGAGCAAAAGATAATGAGCCCCTTTTTTTTTGTTAAAGTTTCAGGGTCAAAGGAGTCCTTGTGCTTCAGAATGCACATCAGGGAAATGCAGGCTGAAAATGGTGCCCATTTAAAAAGAGGAGCAAGAGAAAGGTGTCCCTTTAGAAAGACTGTAAAAATTAATCTCACAAAAATGTGTAAACATTAACTAAATTCAAAGGATATTATATGGTTTTTTCATTAATTGAGCATTGAAATAAAAGCACAGCAAGGCTGTCTTAAGACACTAATCTGCCTTTAGCAAAAGGTGTTATAAAGGGTTTGTAAAGATTTCACTGACTATCAAACTGGTTCAGAGTTGATAGAATTATCTATAAGATTTCATTTAAACCAATGATGGTTAACATTAGTAAATGAATGCAAGGATAAAATTTGGCTTTCAACAGGATTTTCATGTAATAGAAAAGGCTAATGAAAAGTTTTTGCCTTTTGAGGCATCATGTTGGCAAAATAAATAATTTATGGCAATTTGGAATTCTATTTCCTAACATCAAATGTTTTAAACCTCTAACATTCAATAGGCATCCCCAAATCAAACTTCAGGTTTCAAAATTGTCTTTTCTGATGCCTGGCTTTCTGATGGTCCAGAGGGTCCCTGAAACATCCAGAGAAGAGGTAAACAGGATTATCTTACATATTCTTATTTAAAAATGTATTGCTTGCCCTTGAGTTACAATATACATTTTTAACTAATTCAAGTCCACCTTCAAATAATACTATACACTTTACATGTAGTGCAGGTAGCTTATGACAAAGCATTACCAATTCCATTATTCTATTTCATATGACAATCCATTCATTCATTTTACATATTCATTCAAGGTAATCACCTAATACATTATCACTATCATTTCTTTAAACAGCTATCTTTTGCATAAAATAGCAAAAAAAATTTGATTTTACCTAAATTTATTCCCTTTTTCATGCTCTTTCTCTATGTATATCTGAGTTTCTGACTTATATCATTTTTCTTCTGACCAAAGAACTTCTGACATTTTGTGTGGGAAAATGTCTATTGGCTATGAGTTTTATTTATTTTTGTTTCTTTGAGAAAATCTGTATTTTTCAATTTAAAATAATTCTTCTGAATATGGAATTCTAAATTGGTGTTATTTTCCTCCCCTCCTCCCAACTCTCAAAATATTTCACTTTATGCTCTTCCTTCTTGTATTTTTTTGTGAGAAATATGCTGTAATTCTTATATTTGTTCTTCTAGAGAGAAATGTTTTTTCTCTCTGACTTCTTTCAATTTTTTCTTAATCTTTTTTTGTGTGGCGTGAATGCAATATATGTACATGTCAAATTTTAAATATGTGTCCAGTTTTGTATTTTCTGAGCTTCCTGCATCTGTAGTTTGATGTCTGTCATTAATTTTGGAAACCAACTGGTCATTATTAAAATATTTCTTCTGTTGAGTTCTCTGTTCTCCTTCTGATATTATAATTGTATATATAGTATACATTTTGATAACATCTCAAAATTCTTGGTGGTTCTGTTCTGTTTGTTTATTTTTATACTACCTACATGTAAGTCTGGGAAGTTTCTTTTGACCTACCTTCAAGCTCTCTGAGTCTTTCCTTAGCTATGTGCAGTCTACTGATGACCCCATCAAAGTTACTCTTCCTTCTTGTCATGATGTTTTGTTTTAAAATTTCTAGCCTTTCCTTTTGATTCTTTTGTAGAGCTTCTAAATCTCTACTTAACTTATTCATCTGTTCTTGCATGTTGTCTATTTTTTTCTATTACAGCCCTAATATATTATTCATAGCATTTTACATCCTCTCTCTGATAATTTGAAAACGTATGGCACACCTTAGTCTGATTCTGATTAGTGATTACTTCAGTGTTCTTTATTGCCTTTTGGCATGCAGTGTATTTTTTCCTGAAACCAGACATATTATATTGGTTAATGGGGACTGAAGTAGATATGCCTTTAATGCAAAGACTGATGTGAATCTAGCTAGAAGTTGGGATTTTCAAGTGTTTCTTATAGCCTCAAATTTGTCTATTTGCTTTTTGTTATCTTTCTCTTGACCTTGGGTTTTCCTAAATACTGATCCTCAGAGGGATTTCGTATCTCACAACTCTTTCTTCTATAATCTATTGTTATTTTACTGGCTCCCTATATTGTGGAGGATGGGTAGTCATCTATAATCTAATTAAATCCCAATCTCTTATTTGACCTGTTTCTCAGGGTTGCTAATTTGAGCAATATTTCTCCAGTAGTAAAACTCTCTCTGCCCCATTTCCTTCTTCCTTTCTAATTGCTTTCATGTTCCCAAAAAGTTTCCTTGAAGATCTGACCCCTCTTGACTCTTCTTTCCCACTTAGATGAGACAGGAAGCTTGGAGGGCACTCAAGTGGGATGAATTCTTTTTTCCCAGCTGGAATAAAGCCCTTTCAGAGTTATTTCATGTGAAAAATAGGCCTTTGTTGTTATATGTGTGTGTGTGTGTGTGTGTGTGTGTGTGTGTGTGTGTGTGTGTGTGTATTGCACTGTGCATCATAAGGGCCTTTCCATATAGTAGGCACTCAGTTACCACTAGTTGTACCACTGGAATAATTTTTAATTTAAGGAGTCAGATGGCCTGTGTTGGAATACCAGCTCTATTACTTTCTGGGAGACCTTTTACAAGCTACTCAAACTCTCTGAGCCACATTTTCACAACTATAACATAAAGATAATGATTGAAACTGCATGCAAATGCATATTTATTCAACACATTGCAAGGAAATTTGCAACATATATTTTTATATGACCTAATTCAAATATCATATAAGCCTTCTGACTTTAATATTATTCACTTTACTGACTGGGGGAAACTAGTAAGTTTGTGCAAGGCAATTTGCAAGATATATTTTTATATGACCTAATTCAAATATCATATAAACCTTCTGAGTTTGATATTATTCACTTTACTGATTGGGGGAAACTGGTAAGTATCATAAGTCCTCTGAAATGTTTAGACATATATCTTTTCTGTAATTTGTATACAGTTTTAAAAACATTATTTATTTACATTATGGATACAGTTTGAAATAAATATTTATTGCTGGGGACACACACAGCTATCTAAATATGGCTCCATTATCACAATGAATTGCTGGTAAGTAAATGTACCAACTATTAATATCATGTATAAAAATGGCAATGTCACCTTTTTCTGTGACTATATCTTTTTCTATCCCTGTGGCTTAGCTATACTTGCCTCAGTAAACATTCTCTCTTCCTATGGTTCTGTTTAAGGCATACATTTCTTGTGTAGACAGAAGGGTTCATTGTTTTAACCTGAGTTCTCCATCACTGCCCTAATGAGGTAATGTGTTTACTTTTATAATAATAAGCATAACCTTAAAATAGATCCTAAGTAGGCTATTTGCATTATGTCTGTATCCAGTATTTCATCTGTAACCAAAAGATAAATTATCTTTTTGTTTCACATCATCTACTTTCTATCTTCTTCAATATTCATAGTATTTAAAAGAAGTCATCATAATTTGTACTGAATTCTTTCAACAAAACTGCAAACAGAAATTGATAAGGCTTGCAATAAATTTTTCATGTAACACATTTTTGCTCTTCCAGTACACTCACACATGATAAGAATGATCAAACCTCTTTTCTTATGGATCATTTTCATTTCGTTATACTAATAATGTTGTGTTTTCTCTTTATCAGTGTCTTACACACAATGCGGGAAATAATACATAATTGATGGACCAATAACGTAATCTATTATCCAGTTGAGAATTTCTAGGAGAAGGTGAAAAACTAGTGTTGCAGGAAACAACACAAGATTCAGTCTCCCTGATAACATTATTCAAAGGTGAAGAAATAAATAGCCATCAGCTTTTGGAGGCAATTAAATATAATTATAATAACTTCTGCATCTGCCCATGGTAAACAAACTAGTATTACAAATCTTCCTACCCCAAACCACTATTATACAAAAGTGGATAGAATATATGCAACAACTGTTTTTAGACACTGCTTTATTAGGAAATACTTGAAGTAGCCCCTTCAATTCTTCAAGTTCTCTGCCTTGGGTTACTTCTCAGACTTGACATGAGTTGGAAAGTTAAGAGTTCAGGCAGAACATGTCAGTCTGTTTAGAGGAGGGGACAGATATTGGTAATTGGGCTACTGAGGTGACTGGAATTTGTGGGACAGAATACTAAGGAAAAAGTTGAACCAAAAAGAAAAGGCGAGCTATAGAAGTCTAGAAATGTCCTGTGGTGAGGGGCTGAAGGTCAGCAGAAAACTGAGGAGCTCTCAGATAAACAGAGATAGAGGAAGAGGCAGAAAGGTGGGAAGCATGATAGTTCTGACTGGCTGAAGTGGAAAGGCCGGCTGAACTCTCAGGTCATTCCATTCAATACGTGAGAAAAGTCATTCCTGAGATGTAAAGCCCTTAGACCTTAGAATAAGGGAGTCTCTATATCTGTCCTAACTAGGATTAAAATGAAGCCATAAGAAGATCAGTGTATCTATCAGTGGGTGCTACAGGGCTTATCATAAATATTTAAACCTTCACTCACTTTTGGGGTTATGAGAATGCTATATAACTGATTGTACACATCTATGTGTATATTAAAAGTCAATAAACTGGACACTTTAAATAGATGAATTATATGGTATATAAATTAGATCTTAATAAAGCTGCTAAAATTTTTAAATGTGTACTTGATTACATGATTCCCTAAGTAAATCTTCTTAATGCCTTCTCAGTATATTCGAAATAAAATTCATACTCCAAATAAATGTATACATTTATAGATGTGTATATATACACGTGTACACACACACAACCACACACGCACACACACACATGCATATATGTGTACATAAAGGAATACATGAATTTGACGGTTTATAGAGCTAGGGCCTTTATCTTCTTCATGTGTAGGTGCTTAGGATTCCTACAATAATGTGCTTTAAAGCTGGCAGCCACCCAGTATCCTCATGACTTAGGTCTTATACTGTTCTTGGAAGTCCAACGTTACACTGGAATCTTTTCTGGTTTTATACAGCAATCCTGCTAAGACAAAAATGACCTGTGTTTCCTTTTTTCTTTTATAGTCACATGGAGTTACATACACCTCTTATCTCTTGCTTATCTTGATGTTTTTAGATGAAATACTCCTTATTGTCTTTCCCCAAATATTTAGGAACAAGGCTTCTCTCCTTTGTCTTGATGGGCCTCCTTTTTCCAGCTTTATCTACTGATACAAGAAGTCAGAATAAAAATATGATTCTCTAGTCTTAATTCTGAACCACAAAGGGTTAGGGGCTTCTTCACCATGGGATCCACATGGAAATTTGTCACAAATGCACACACAGAAACACATACATCTATGTAATTATCATTAATTTCAGTCCAAAGGGAAATTCAAACCATAAACTCTATTTATTTAGTGCTGGTTGGGGGCAAAGGTTAAAACTTGCAAGTTGAACCATTTCTATACTTTCTGAGAGTAAAATCTCTTAGGAGGATTGATAAAAATGCAGGAGCAGCTGTCTCTTCTGTGAGCTAGACTATATAAAAATGTTTTTCAGCTCTGAGTTATTCCTAACGTGCTCATTACTTGCTCTTTCATCTTCTATATTTCTATCAGGGAATATGTTGGTATCTAGAACTCTCTCTAGGTCTAAAGCAGAACTCACCACATTCTGGCATATATCATACACCTGCATAATAACATAACATCTTTGGCTGCCTTTTCTGAGTTTATCAGCCCACACATGTGGAGTTCTCCCTAGAATCATTTACTAAATTAACTACTTGATTCAAATCCTTGTCTTAGGATCTAATTCTGGGAGCCAAATCCTAGACAGCTCCCTGGCTCACTCACTGCCTATAGTTTTCAATTCCCTGCCATGTGAAGTGCAAACTTTTTGGCTATGCAGCCTTTGGAAACTACTCTAATTGTTACTTCTAATGTTTTTTGTTTGTTTATTTGGTTGGTTGGTTGTTTTTTTCCCAACGCATTTCCCAGGAGACAACTTGTTACAGCCAAACTAGGCCTATGTTCTCTCCATACCCACGTCACATTCTCCCATCCCTACCTCACATTCTCCTATCCTTGCTCTTATGCCATGCTGTTACTCATACTTGGAATTTCCCACAATAGAGTGATTAAAACCATAGACTCTTAAGTCAGGGTCTTTGCAGTTATATCCTTATTCTAGCTGTGTTCTTGGTTGAGTTGCTTAGTATTTTGCCTCTATTTGCTCATTTCTTTTCCAGGGATAAGAATAGTAACAATCTGGTGAAGTGACCATGAACATTTAAAAAAACACAGTGATTAGAATTGTACCCTATTGCTTGGTAAATACTCAGTGAATGTCAGCCTTATTCTTCCATCTTTAAAACTTACCACCCTTCAAAGCTAAGCTCAATCCTCTACATCAAGAAAGTCTTTTTGAACCAAAATCTGTATATAAGTTGCCTCTCTTGAAGACTCTTCACCTGTATTTCTCTCTTTGAACTTATTTTCTGTTGTGTATTATAAGTGCATTTAATTTCCCAAATAACAGTAAGCTCCTTAAGAAAAAAAAAACCCTTTTTAATTCAATTCAGTGCTTAACACACAATACATATTTAACAAATATTAAATAAATTTTTATTTTCACCACAAAAATTTTAAAAGATATATTTAATGCATGTCAATTTAGAAGATCTTAACCAATTCAACTCATAAGAACAATAAAAAATTTCTCATTTGGGGCTACATTTTACTCCCCAGAAATAAATTATAAGTTAAAACTGTAAAAGTTAAGTAATAGTTAACCTCATCTGCTTATCTCTACTAGATACCATGATTAATTCCACTGTAGAGATTCATTTATGTCAAATAATATAACATAATATGACAAATATGGCTTTTGCTGTTGTTGTGTAATAATTTTTCTGGTACACAACTCCTTGAGCCAAAATATTATTTTTAGTTACCTCACATGTTTATTAATCACATAGAAACTCTAATGAGCCAAAACACTCACAAAGAAACATTATTTTCATTCAAACATATGTTTCTTTCCCAGTCTTTCATCAGCTTCCTATGAATCTGTTCCATCACATAAACAAATAATCATCATGTTAAGATGATGACTTGGAGGGCAGTTACATGGAACACCTTCAGCTCAATCATATAGGAAATGCTCCCTAATTATTTATCACATGAGCTCAAATCTCTAAATGCAACTCACTGCCAATTTCTGAGACCAGGTTCCACAATATTTCAAAGCAAAATCTCGAATGATGTTTCTATAAAAGAAATAGAGTTGGAGCTCACTTTTCACTTTGTCTTATTTTCCAGTTGAAATATAATTATTGTTTTAGAAACAAGAAATTGCTATGGGACTCTAATTCAGAAAGTATTTACAATGTATCTTCTGAGTACCAGCTCCTGGGCTAGTTGCTTTAAGGGATTCCATGCCCTTAAGGAGCATTTAGGAAGCTAATGCTCGTGCTTAAGCACATCAAAGAAAAAGCGCATTGTAATAAAAGCCACATGAGAAGCATTAGTGCCATTTGGATTAAATTGAAGAAGAGAACAAATTCAACCAAGTTAATGGGAACTTGAGGCAGGATATACATTATGGAGGAAATAACACTGTAGACAGGACTGGAAGGAAGAGATAGACTCAACCTATGGAGGTGCCAAAGGAAGGGTCTCCATGGAAAATGGCGAACAGGTGTGTTATCTTATTTTTGCAGGCTGGCTGCTACACAATTATCATTTCCCTGGCACAATAGCTCTGACTTTCCTTTAAGAAAGCACCACATGTTACTAGTGGCCAGTAATCTAGACCTGTCATTCCCTTTCACTACCTACAGTGATTGGTTTAGAAATTAGCCAGGCAGTCCGGGTGTGGTGGCTCACACCTGTAATCCCAGCACTTTGGGAGGCCGAGGCAGGCAGATCACGAGGTCAAGAGATCAAGACCATCCTGGCCAACATGGTGAAACCCTGTCTCTACTAAAAATACAAAAATTAGCTGGGCGTGGTGGCGCGTGCCTGTAGTCCCAGCTACTCGGGAGGCTGAGGCAGGAGAATTGCTTGAACCCGGTAGACGGAGGTTGCAGTGAGCTGAGATCACACCACTGCACTCCAGCCTGGTGCCTGGTGACAGAACAAGACTCTGTCTCAAAAAAAGAAAAGAAAAGAAAAGAAAAGAAATTGGCCAGGCGGCAGGTGTGTTCCGAGTTCATCCAGGACTTTTTAGTGACTAGAATGGAGCCATCCACATTAGCTGATGATCTTAAGTATGAGAACATATAAGCCTGAAGCCACTACTAGCCATTTTCCCTCTCCATGAACTTTGGGACTAAAGCCAGCATAAAAGTAAGAATGAGGGGATGGAGAAGACTCAGTCCTGGTGGTGTCATTGGAGCCCGAGCATCAAGTCCACATGGAACTAGCCAACTCTTGACTTTCTGGTCACTTGAACCAGTGAAATTCTTCTGCTCAAGGTTATTTGAGTCAGGTTCTTTGTTACTTCTCAAATAAAAGGTCCAAATTAACACAGCAAATAAATATGTGGTCCTGGAAAAACACATGTAGGAGAAGCGATATCTCAGCTAACACAAAGGCCTCTGCTATATAGACATTATCAATAACTGTCAATGTCTAGCACTCTCAGGGATTGAAATTCATGTTTAGTGTCAGATCTCACCACATAAGTTTCTATTAAATGCATCTCAATGTAAAATGAAAGTGAGACCAAGACAATGAAAGTTCTTTTACTATGAATGTCAGATTTCTTTTGCTTATCTCCATCCCCATCTCACTTAGTGGCTGATCTGGTTTGGCTGTGTCCCCGCCCAAATCTCACCCTGAATGGTAATAATCCCTGTGTGTCAAGGGTGGGGCCAAGTGGAGATAATTGAATCACGGGAACGATTTCTCCAATACTGTCCTCTTGGTAGTGAGTAAGTCTCAAGAGATCTGATGGTTTTTTAAATGGGAGTTTCCCTGTACAAGCTCTCTTGCCTGCCTCCATGTAAGACATGACTATGCTCCTCATTTCCCTTCCACCATGAATGTTAAGCCTCCCCAACCATGTGGAACTGCAAGTCCATTAAACCTGTTTCCTTTATAAATTACCCAGTATCAGTTAATCTTTATTAGCAGTGTGAGAACAGACAAATACATGGGCCTTCTCTACCTAACACAGGATTAACTGGCACAGAAGACTTCATCAGTACAAAGTTTCCCGTCTAACTTTCCTCTTATTGTGTCAGAATGGTAGTAGGCTGAGAGTTGGTAGTGGGATAATGATGTAACAGCTATCATTCTTGATGGCTTCCTATATTCTAGGAACTGTACTCAGAGTGCTACATGTGTAATTCCTTCATACTTTCATAAAAATCCCGTGACTTATTCACCATTTTTCCATTACAAAGATTAGGAAACTAAGACTCATAAATGTTAGTTAACTTGTTCACATTCCCCTCAGAGGTGAAATGGAATAAAATCTATCGATTATGAGTCCCACTCTCAATCCTTATCCTAGCAATAATCTGTAAGTCTGAAGCACATCAGAAGCTTTTAGGTGCTTGATGAAAACTTGTTTTGGGGGTGAATGGAGAGCTTGCTCCTTTACTTTTGTGGATAACATGATTCTGTGTAGAGCCTAAGGTGGCTAGATAGATACCCAGCAAAGTCCAGATTCTTAGGGGGGGAAAAAAAACCTTGTAAAGAAGAATTTAGTCACCCAGCTATATAGATACTATGGAAAATTCTCACAGGCATTGAGCAGGACTAATAGCCTTTATCTATTTCACAGTCTGGGCATGACACAACATCCATTACTGCACCTGTGAGTCCTTTCCAAGCATTTCAGAGTATCTGGGGTGAAGACCAGAATCCCTCCTCTGGAGGTCTTAAATTCTCTATGTCTCACAGGTAAATCTAGATTTATCTACAGCCATAAAATATAAGTGACACAAAAGATAATAAAGATTAGCAAAACTACTCAAACAGCTGGAGTCCTGGAAGAAGCAAACTGAAAGTGTTTAAGCTGGTCTGGACACTTGGTAACATTCTGTCTTAAGAGCTCTAACGGTGTATGATCTAAAGGATAGGTTCCTCATGTATTTCACTTGCCTATAGAATTTGCTCACTATATTTTCATATTTATTTCTAAATAGTTAATTCATGTTAACATTCAATCTTGCTTTAAAGAGTTTGCCAATAGATATTCCAGCTGGCAATAGACACCAGTAGTATAATGAGAGTGCTCATAAAAAAAAATAAAGTGTGCTTCTGGCACATAGCTGGTGCATCTAACCTTGTCTAGGGTGTGTTATTCAAAGAACCTGTTTTAGAAGAGGAGACAGAAGAAAAAGTCAATGAAACAAGCATCTCTTAGGGAGTAAAAGAGAAAAGAAATGAATAATGGAAAAGATTCTCTCATCTAGAAAGCTTCCTCCAGGTTCCTGCCTTCTCTATCTCTACCTGTGGAGATTTGGATGCAACCTATATTCTGAAAGTACCTTCTTCCAAAAAACAGCTGTTATTTTCTAGGCTAACCTTACTGGGGCAGGAAATGGAGTGGGAGAGTAACGTTGTCTTCTTAGCCCTGAAATAAGCTAAATGCATATGAATCACTTCCATCACCTAAGCATTCTCCATTCATTTCAGGCATTTAACATTTTATTTCTTAGCCATAAATTATACTTTCTACTTTAACGTCCTAAACACAGAATTATTCTTGAAAAATATAAGAATTGCAAAAATATGAAATAAATATGAAAGAGGGGAAACTGCAAAGATTTTGCTTAGCAAAATTTAAAATCCCATTTTATCTAATTGAACACAGATGAAGAGAAGTATTTCCAGGAAGTACATCAAAGGACCCAAAGGTTTTTCTGTAGGAATTATCTATCAGAACAGATGAGCAATACTAATGACCAGACTAAATAAACATCAAACATGAGAAAAACAATTCACAGAGAAAAACGTATTAGAAAATTAAGCATGTATTAGAAACGTATTAGAAACATATTAGAAAATTAAGTATCTCCAGTGTGGTAACCCTGATGCTATAAAGAAAAGGAGAAAAGTCTCCAACTTTCAAAACTCTGGGTTAAAACAATCATGAGGTCCTTTTTTTCACTCATTATGGTAGTCAAAATATTTTTAAATAAAAACAACCAGTAACTGGAAAAATTCATGAATTTATATTGAGAGTGTGCTATGCTATAGGGAAGCCATTAGAAAATGCATACTCAAGCTTGAAAAATGTCCAAAGACAGACTTTGTAATGATAATTATGAGAATCTACCCTGTGAAAATAGCTCAAAATACAGAAAAAGCTTTATGTACAGATATAGTCATTTTTGGCAAAATACATTAGGTATTTTCATTTTATTCATTGAGCTCATAGTGATGTCATAATAATAACATATTAAACATAAGAAAATATAAAATGGCATACCAAGAATTTTTCTATAGCCCCTTTCTTTAAGGGATCTGCAGTCTAATTGAAGAGAACACAGTACACATGGGAAAAAAAATGAGAATACTATTAAAAGAAAAATTTGGATGCAGCAGAATAGCAAAATAAACTAACAGATTAATTCACGAATCAACTTCTTTTGTATCTATTTTGTAATGACTAAAGTAATAAAAACTATTGCAGAAAATTTGAACAATACAAGAGAAAGTAAAATGAAGAATATAAAAGTGTCTCTATTTCCTCAGGGAACAAGAATTAATATTGCTTAATTTCTTCTTTTCTCCTTTACATATGCATGGAGTAAAAAGCAAGGGTTCTAGCTGATGTACATATGATTATATGATGATCATTTAGACAGTAACCCATATCATTAAAGGCCCTACATATTGTTTTTTGAGAAAATATTGCAAGATAAATATGTATTTGCAGGGGCAGAGTCTGTCTAGACAGCTCCTTTTCTATTCATTCTTTTTGAATTCACAAATAAAAAATCAAATGGGTTTTAGTTTGGGCTAAGTTCCCAAACGTGAGTCTTTAGTGGGCCTAACATAAGAGGTCAGACCTCTTGACTCCCAGTGAGGGTGATATACAGGAGAAATTGAGTGTACATCATTGGAATCAGGCTGCTTGGGTTCAAATCCTAAGTCCTGTGATCTTAGACACATTATTTAAATGCCGATTTGCCTCAGTGTATTCATAAGTATTTATGTATAAAATGGGCATGATAGCAATAAAACTGTCTTCATAAGATCATCATGGGGATTCAATGGCATGGCATGTAAAAGCAGTTAGTCAAGTGTCCACCGCCGGAAAAAACATATATGAACAGTTATTATTACTTTTAGTTAGTCCTATGCTTTTCTCCTACATGATGTTTCACAGTACTTGAAGCCATTCATTTTCCTTCTTTTTCTTTTTTTTTTGAGACAGAGTCTTGTTCTGTCACCCAGGATGGAGTGCAGTGGTACAATCTCAGCTCACTGCAATCTCCATCTCCTGGTTCAAGCAGTTCTCCTGCTTCAACCTCTGGAGTAGCTGGGATTACAGGTGCACACCATCACACCTGGCTAATTTTTGTTTTTTTAGTAGAGATGGGGTTTCATCATGTTGGCCAGGCTGGTCTCAAACTCTGGACCTCAGGTGATCCATAGCAGTCATTCTGTGGGTTGCTCTGATGTCCCCTCTCCTAAACATCCAGAAAAGCTGATGGGTTTGGTCTGGGTGTGGCTGAGAAAACTGGAGGAGGGTGGTTTGGAACTAGAAGACTACACTCCTATACCAGCTCTCCATTGATAAACTCTAGGACTTGTGCAATCATGGACTTCTCTGAGCGTCACCAGACTCACAAAGAGAGAATTCCAAGACCTGTTTCAAAGGATTATTGAGAGGCCTAAACTCAGAAAAGTAGCTAGCACATTGCCTGCCATGTGGTAAATTCTCAGGAAATGGTAGCAAAAGTCAAAGAATGGAAGAGTGCCCCATAAGTCAAGTCCCGCAAGCTTTTGGAAACAGCCACACTCATTTGAATGTTTATCACTCTTTTTCTTTTGGGGAGGTTTTTAAAACCCCTTTTAAAGGATTTTGTGATTTATTAGCAGTGCTAGTGATGCTTAGCAATTGATTCATTTGCCCCTGTAATAAGTTGGGATGATTAGAAAAAGCTATCCTATCACTGTAAAGTTTGATTTGTAGCAATCCATTAAACCCAAAGGGAGGGAGTTGAGAAGAAATCAGTACCCTCCACTAACAAATACACACCCTCTCGTGCAGATGAAGAGTACATTTTCTTAGTAAGTTATCTGAAATTTAGGCATCATTGGCTGGGGCTTTTGCCAGCAAGATTTTAAGCTTCAAATGAGAAGAGCTAAAATTATACCAACATTTCCCAAAATATACTTTATTTATGGGAAGGCTATTCACCCCATGAAACACACTATAGAGAATAAAAGTGGCTCTTATGTCAAATAACTTTGGAAGTCTTGCATAAACTAGTCTCTCTTTCAGGATTCACAAGACACACAATGATGGCCCCTCTATGTTCTCAACCTGTTTAACTCTGGGAGAATCTGAATAATGCCAATTATTTAATTCTATAAAGCTTTTATTTCTGTCAAGGATTATCTCCTAATGTTCTATAAAAGTAACATACACCAAAAACTTCTTGGGAATTCTTATCTGTATTAAGATATATATTAAAAGTTTCAAATAAAACAGTGTACCTTTCCTCAGTTATGATAAATTATTTAAGAAGGGTTAGATACTAGAAAATTATATTTTAAGTAAAAGAGGAAAGTATTTTTCTTACTTAATTCATTCCTAGTCTTAACTGGCTTCATTACGGTGCCTGAACCAAGAATTATATGACATCACCAATATAGTAGATGTTAAATGGATACCCAAAAAATAATTAACATCGCTCTCCAAACTTGTGTACTTATGTATTTTCTTGCTGTATAAAGCACAAATTTCAATTCTAAAATCCTTTTATTCTATTTATTTTTATCTTAAAATATTAGAGTTTCTGACTTAAAAAAGTTTGACTTGTGATTTTTTACTTCATAATAGGTTTAAAATAATATAACCCTGTTTTAAGTTAAGGAGCATACAATGTTAAACTTACATTTTTCACCTTAGTTAATCAAGGTATTAAGCACACTTTCAGCTTACAATATTTTCTATTTACTATGGATTTATTGTGATGTACCCCATCATAAGGTGTCTCTGTATTTGTGTGCGGGGTGGATAGTAGGGAAGAACAGGAACCCTTAATAATCAGAACATTTTGAAAATCAGTGATAATTTGAAGTTTCAGTCATTCTGTAGAAAAACAGGATTGACATTCCAAAATACATTCCTTTCATAAGCTTCATTAAATACTGTTATATGTAGCTTAATGATGAGAATACATGCTGAGAAACGCATTGTTAGGCAATTTCATCATTGTGTGAACATCACAGAGCACTGATGGTGACAGTAGGCAGAGAAATTCTAGGCAGACGGGGTGAGTTCCTGCCAAAACCCCACCTTTGAGCCCAAAAGCCTGAAACCTGTGGCCCAAAGTGATAACTTCTATCCCTGTGTGCCTGTTTGCTTCCAATAGATTCTTTATGATGTCTTTTTATCAATCAAATATTGTCTCTTCTAAAACTATCCATGACCCTCTCCAGCTCCATCCTGTGCCTGTAAAGACCCCAGAGTCAGCTGACAGAGAGAAGCAGCAGCTGAACCTTGGGAAGACATCGGCTGGATGTCAGGGAGAGGTGACTTTGAGATGGCGGCTGAACAAAGCAACTTGACTTCAGAAGAGAGAGGCAGCTTGACTTCAGGGGAGAGTAACCTTCCCTTCTCGTTCACCTTCTAGCTCCCCCTCCACTGAGAGCTGCTTTTATCATGCAATAACGTTTCCCGCATTCACCATCCTTTAATTTGTTCACATGACCTGACTCCTCTTGGGCACCAGACAAGAATTTGGGATGCATCATGTGCAGGTGTCAAAAAGGCTGTCATACTGGCCCTTTGCCCTTGCTGGTAGAGGGCAGTCACCCCATGTGATGAGGCAAAGGGCCCCCTGAGCTAAATACACACTGCTGTCTGTGGATGACGGAGCTAAGAGAGCATTGTAATATACACTCTAGGGCTTTGGGGGTCACAGGCACCCCCACCTGGAGGCTCTCATGGGGACTGCATGGAGTTTGTTTCTGCTGGTGCTAAAGCAGTCACCTGGTTCTTGCACTCCTATGCTCGTGACTCCCTCCTGCAAGGGGTGGAGCCTGGAGGACCTGAGTGAACAGAGGTTGCTCCTGCTGGGTGACTGGTTGGTCCCTGCATTCGATCACTCTAGGTCTCCCAGTCAGCTCATATGTTCCTCCCGCAAGGGGTTGAGCAGGGAGGGCCGTGAAGGCACCCCTGTCATGAGTCCCGTGAAGGGGCCAAGAAAATATCCTGCATCAGTACTTATACAAATCTAGATGGTATAGCCTATTACACACCTTGGCTATGTGGTAAAGCCTATTGCTCCTAGGCTAAAAATCTGTACAGTGTGTTACTGTACTGAGCACTGTAGGCAACTGTAACACAGTATTTGTGTATCTAAACATAGAAAAGTTACAAGAAAAAATACAGTATTATAATGCTACAGGACTACTATCATCTATATGGGCTATTGTTGACAGACATGTCATTATTCAACGGGACTGTAAATGGTTTTTCTTCAACTTAAACAGTAGAAATATAGTTAATTTACTTTATCTTGAGATTAATAACTTGAGATATACTGTTACAAAGCTCAGGATTTTGTTGGCTTGGGGCTAAGGTCCAGGTTTTCTCTTTTGTATATGTGTGGGTGTGATCTTCAGTTTATTTGATGGAGTTAAAGTTGCTTTTTGTGATCAAATGTCAGCTTAAACCAGGTGGGATATAGAGGGTACAAACTCCATGATGTTAAGAGCACCGTGCCTGATCCACATTCTGAGCTGGTGGCACAGAAGCCCAAGCACGTTCGATCCAACAACTACTGAGTGCTTGTCAAGTTGTTTGTGTTTTCTGGGTTTAAATGGTTTCCTCTTGTCATCAGTGGTAGAGCATTTATTTATTTTCTGTTACGCCTGATTTGTTAAAAAAGTTTTTGTTCTTGAAAAGAGAAAAGCATTAATTAATCTCGTTCATAAGTAGAGAGCTTTAAAATACACTGATAGCTATCTCTCACATCATTGTTTAACTAAATTTGGTCTGAGACTGTCTTCCTACTTTCAGTTCCTAGTAGCACATTGCATCCTAAGTTGAGGATGTGACTGTAACAAGTGGCTGCGTCTCAATCACAGCAGCTGAGTCCCAGCCAATCACAGCCTGCTAACTCATCAGACCATGTCCACAGAAGGCAAATGACTCACTATACCATCCCCAAGTAAGGACAAGGCTCAGCTGTAATCAGCCAAGCTGTTTCTGTAATTACTTTGTTTTTCTGTCTATAAATACTGCCTGCCCATGATGCTGGGTGCAGCTATCTGAACCTGGTCCTCAGTGCTGCCTGATTCATGAGCTGTTCTTCGCTCAGATAAATTCTGCTAAGTTGTCTAAAGTTTGCCTTTTAACACTATTAGAATATTTTTATCCTAAATAAAGCACTTCCTTCCCTTAAGTAAGACAAGCAACTTTTAACCTTATGGGTAAAAGCACCCCAACATTAAAAAGCCAATTAATTAATTGCCTGCAGGTAATTTACTGTTGAAGCAAGAAATGCTGAATACTCAATCTCTACATTAAAAAATAAGTTTACACCCATATTTTGTGTGTGTGTGTGTGTGTGTGTGTGTGTTTATGTAAAGAGAGAGAGAGTGACAAGGAACTGCCTGAGACAGGGTCTCACTCTGTTGCTCATGCTGGAGTGCAGTGGTGTGAACACAGCTCCCTGCAGTTTTGATCTCCTGGGCTCAATCAATCCTGCTGCCTCAGTCTCCTGAGTAGCTGGGACGACAGGTGCACACCGCCATGGTAGACTTTTTTTTTTTTTTTTTTTGGTAGATACAGGAGTCCCCTTTTGTTTCTTAGGCTGGTCTTGAACTCTTGGCCTCAAGCAATTATCCTGCTGATACCACCTGATTTTTAATACATTCTCCAGCTATCCCTTTTAATAACATGTTTGTAGGTCTAAGAAAGTTTCAAACCCTTTAGCCCGAATCTTATCATCAGGAGACTTGGAAATAGTCCTTAGGCAATGAAGAGTCCTTGTCAGAGAGTCCATGGCAGGACTTCAGGAACCTCTCTCTCTCTCTCTCTCTCTCTCTCTCTCTCTCTCATACACACACACACACACACACACACACACACACACATATACCTACATAAATGCATACATATATTGCTCTGGGGAGAAGATCCACAACTTTCTCAGGAAGCCTGAAAGTTTCCATAGACAAAAGAAAGTAATAGCCACTGTTCTAGGACTGGAGACTAATTTACTATGTAAATACATGGAGACTAATTTATTATGACCTTACACAAATCACTTGGCCATACAATACCACACTTTCCCCTCCTGTCAAATAATAATGATATAATTATTCTCTGGCAAACCTTCAAATTGTGAATACTGAATGATATAAAGGGCTACATATACATTAACTATAATTATTTCTTTACCCTTCCTCATTCCCTTCTGAGATATCTTGTGAAATTTAGTCATGAAGGTTCTTTTGGGTTCCAAAATCTGATGTATACAATGATTTATTTAAATTTCTTTTTTGAAGATATTTTAGCATTCTGTACTTGCCACTGTTTTTAAATTATTACTCCAATTTGTACCAATAGCTAAAAAAATTAAGAATAAATGAAAACAGTAAATATGCATTTCTGACCATCATCTTATAAATGGAAGATAAAGTGAACAAGTAAACATTAAAATGACACACCATCATTCCAGGAGGACTTAAAAACCTGAGCAGGTGCTATTTTAAGAACAGACCAGCTTTTCTAAAGAAACAGGCAATGCTGTGTAGCAGCTCCAGAACTAAGCTTAAATAGCAGAGTATTTCTGCCAGAGAAAGAATTTCAGCTAATGTGCTCTGGACCCAAAAAAGGGCTCCAGCAGCTACCAAAGACACTGCCATGATTGCTCTCATGGTTTTGCTGCTCCGTCCATGAGAAGCAGCAGATACACATGCAACACACACATGCACACACTCACAAATACATACACAAATGCATCAAAGGGATCGGTAGCTTTTAGTCCCTTGGAAATAATACCTAAGGAACATCTGATTGTGTGATTTCTGAAAAATGATCTGGCCTGAATTTCTCACAGGAGCTCAATAATTGATCAACATTTAGGAGCAGAGTTTTATTGTGATACTGTTCTGGGGGCAAGTAGGTCCTTTTAATACTTGCCTGGGAAATACAGAGTTTCTGAAATCCAAGTGATGGGGAGAGCTATTGTAAGGTCTGGTGAAGGGAATAAGGAGAAAATCACTTGATTTCTTCAAAACATAATGCAATGTTTCCCCACAGTCCCAGAAGAAAGGACCTGGCTCTCTTTCCTCACTATCGACCAAGAAATTAATGGTTTTCTCCCTGTAGAATTCTATATAGTTAGTGGAAAACTATTTCTCTAAAAATTATGTGGAGGGGCTGTTAAATATAGATAAATCATGCCTCAAATTAAAATAATTAAAATGAATTTTAGAAAGATTTCTTTGAAGTTTTCAAAATTAGAATGAGTATTATGTATCATCTCTACATCATTTTTGGATCCCTGCTATAATGCTGGCGATATGTAATTACTTAGGCAATGCTAGAAAGCCTCTAAGAACAGAGTTCAGTACTTCAAATGTGAAAATCTGTCATCATCATTCATCTATGCATTAACCCCCAAATTCATTAAATTTCTAATATCTTGAAGGCATTCTAAATGGAATGCAAGAGAAGATAGGAGATCTCTGTCACAGGGAACTTGGAATCTAGTAGAAGATACAACTAAAACAGAAAAACCTCAGTGCCTTTCTTAGTTTTAACTGAACTTCACTGTATATAAATCTCACTCATTTTTTGGTTTAAGCCCCTATCAATATACAAAAGTCCAATTTATATCCCACAGACAAATCCATAAAGCATTTGAAGACAATTATTACCATTTTCCAGTTAAAAACCCCTGATGGATGTATTCATATACCGTGCTCAGTTTTAGCATCTACTGTGTGTCACGTTATGGAGACACAGCAGATTAAATACTAACACAGACTCTGCCTTCAAGAAGTAGATACCTATCCTTGCATTTACAAATTTTTGTAGATTAGATTTAAATTTTTTATGTGCCACTTTAAATACTAACAATGAATATTGAGCAGATATTTATTCATGTACAGAACTAAATGACACAGTCCCTGCCATCAAAAAGCATATGGGCTGGTTTAAAGCCAAATGTAGCTACTTCATTCATGTCATTTATCATGAATTTTCTAAATTAGGCATGTAGATTTTTCTTTTCCAGCACCACCGAGGGTAACTAAATATGTAGGAAACATAATATGATGAGATGATATCATATGTTTACAATGATCAAAAACAATGTAAAATGAATATTGAGCTCTGAGTATAGTGGCTATGTGCAGTCATTGAAGATTTCTAAATCCAAAAAGCTCATCAATCTAACCCAAGGTAATGGATGTTTTATTGCTTTTTTCTAGGATCCTTTTTAAGACCCTGGGCTGCAATTTATTCTGTGTGAGGTCATTCAACATTTTGAGGCTTTACTGAAACACTAAAGCTTGGAGTTTGCCAGGGAAATTCTCTCAGCAAGTTCTCCAACTCAATCTTCTCCCTTTCCTCTTCCTGTTCACTGCATTTCAGTTCACTCTGGCTTCAATCTTTAACTCCTGCCATCGAGGAAGTCAAAGAACACAATGTAATTGTTGTCTGTCTTTTTTCCATCAAAGCACCATACATTCCATAAGCTGCTTCCACTATTTCCAGAGGGGTGGGAAATATTTTGATAGTAGTTGTCATCTTTCCTTTGCTTCTGCTTTCTTGACGTGAGTCTCTGACTTGCACCATTGAGTCTCCCAAGGGCCAGTCTATCCATTTACTTGTTAAGCATTACAAACTCTGCCATATTTCTTTAATGGATTACTTTGAGATGATCTTCATTTCTTCAGAATATATTGATATGGCTAACACTGAATAACTCAAGTTTCAGCTTTTTAAATTAGCACTTAATGAATGTTAAGTGCATTCTTACTTCATCAATGAGTCTCCTCCCACCCACCGACTGGTAACTTTCAGCCCTGTGGTGGGGTTTGGAGATAAAGGACAGATCAGGATCATCCAGTAGACAAAGCACAGGTATCCATCCTGTCACACCCCCAGAAATTCCTTCCTGGTGCACCCAGCCTAAGGTAGTGGCCATAACACTGTAATATTCTCCTTCTTTGTTAGGATTTCAGTGTTTCATACTGAGGGAATGTATTCTCTTCCCAGGTCCACGAGGGGGCGCAGTTTCAAAGGCAAGAACTTCCCAGTACCATACCTCCCCGACCCCTCCATCTGGGATCTTAAAGGTCTTTGTTTAAAACTTTCGTGCGCGTGGGAAAATAACCAAAGGTCAATCACTCCAGCGGAAGTTTGGAGGAACTCCTTTCATAGGCCAGGAAACTTGAATGGAGCGGAAAGATCTCCCAGGTTAAAAGTCCCTGTCCCCCACATCGGGGTGGACTCCATATCTGGATCCCCTTCCATGACCTCATGGAAGCTACTCTTTCTCTGTTTCTCTCTTTCCCCTTTTTCTCTCTCTGCCTAAATAAATCACTTTCTGCAAAACTCTTTGGGGCCCGATATTTACTTGTGAGCACGCAGCGCCTGGCAGGGTCCTCCCTCCTATTCTTAGGTGAGTGAGAGACCAAGAGCCTGGAAGAACATCCTCTCAGGGGAGCTGAGCCTCCCTCGCTCCCTGGAATTCGGTTGCAATACTCTGAAATTACTTTATTCATCTATACTCTAACTTTTTAGCATCTAAATATCACCGCCTTAATGCCACTTCTACCTTGAGGTTAGCCATTCAAGGACAGAGGCCCTGCTCACCTTATTTATCATGCTCCCTCCAGCTGGCACATGATGAGCTGATAGAAATGTGAAGTAAATGACTAAACCAGAAGACATGTCTTTCATAGTGACCCATCTAGTAGAAAAAAACTATCAATCATTCTAGGCCAAGTATTCGTTCTCAGAATTCACTTGTACTTTATATAGACTTAACACGCCCTGATGTCTCTCTGACAATAGCTATTGAGAATACATGTCTTATCAACTAAATAAGATATTTGGTGGCAAAATCACTAAACTTATTCTATTTGCTCTTTGCAAGTCTAGTTTTTGAACATCTGAGTTTCTGTAGGATTCCTAATATTTATTTAGGTTAGTATTGGTTAAGGGTAGGCAGGCCAAAGATATTTGATTACAACATAACTTTTATTCACAGTTCTAGACATTGGGAACAAATTCTCAATTAACTTCCTGTGAGTTAAAATAAAATATTCAAGAAGGTAAAACAATTTCATCTTTAATACAGTAGAATTCTATTTTAATGTCTTCAGGATCAATACAAAGACCAATCTATAGGTTGGTGCAAAAGTTATTGAGGTTTTTGTGGGTTTTTTTTTTTTTTGCCATCAAAAGTCATGGCAAAAATGAAATTGTTTTTACACCAACATAATACTTCTAATAGTTTCTTTCCACTTTACTACTCCTCAACGTCCCTTGCTGGCTCTTCTTCCTCTCACTAGCCTGGAACCTAGAATCCTCTTAATTTCTCTATGTATTCTTTCTCCTTTGGTAATCTCATCTAATTCTATAATAACTGTATAATTCCCACCCAGACCTTTTAGTCACAAATGAATATATTTAACTATCTAATTAATGTCTCCCCTTGAATATTTCTTAGACAGATGGAATTTAACACATCCAAAATGTAATCTTGATTTCTTCTCTTAAGTGTATTCCTCTATGGCACCAAACATTTGCTCAATCTATACACATTAAAGTTATTCTGATTTTCTTACCTTCCCTTGCCAATACCTCATACCTCAACCCAAAGAGGCTGTGACCTTGGAAAAACTAAAAATGATCACAGCTATTTTGTCGAGGTATTTATGAATGATTTACTTTCAGAAGTAGATAACATTTTCATAAGTGATGACCCAGATTAGTAGAACAGATAACCTCTTAAGAAAATACTGAATATTACTAACTGAGCAATCAACCCTCTGCAGGTATGTGTCTATGCTATGTGCCAGCTAGCCCTATGCTAAGGTGCTATCTTCCCATCTTCTGACAAATGTCTTTGATTAGGCACCAAAAAAAAAGTGCCAGTGGAAAAGGATGCATTTTAGAAGTGCTTTGTTCTTATTTGTGTGGCTACTCCACAATCCTCTCTAGCGTGAGATTATGAAAATTTCTTTTGCTGATGAGTCAGTGACTTATAATGTGAATCCCCAAAACAAGACAGACACAAAACAGAACTTGACTCTAGAGTTGGAACACTCTCATTCTCTTCTTCTGTCTCTAAGAGAATACTTGTTTCTCTTCATGTCTCTTATGCCCCAGAAGAAAAACATAAACTTTGACCATTTCCATAGCAAAGTGTCTCAAGCTTCTTGGAGAAAGTTACTTTTTAAAATAATGTAATAGGCAATATAAACAAAAAGAAATTTTGTAAAGTTATTAAAACTCATCAGAATAGAGTCATTAATTCATTTATTTTTTAATTTACCCAGTTAACGAACATATTGAAAATGAAATAAATGCCAGGCACTGAGCTAATTTCTAAGAAGAGCTGGAAACCAACACATAATTTCTGTCCTCAGTGAGTTCACAATATTGCACTAACAGCACATAGGGTCACAAAACCTTATAATGTAAAATAAAAAGTTACATCACAATAGAAAGGTAGTTAGCATATCTAGAGGCAAAGTGAGTAAAGGAAGGAAGGAAGTACTTTCTATGAAAGGTAATATTTGAGTCTAGATTTGGGAACAAGGTAAAGTGAGAGAAAGGCATCCAAAGTAGAAGAAACAGTGTGTGCAAAGGCTCAGAGTGAAAGCCAGATGCTTTAAGGAGAATTCAAGAGGCTCAACAAGCTAAAGCAAAGTATTTGTGTAGGTAAAGGTAAACTATAAGTCCCCAAAGCAGACAAGCGTGAAATTGTGTGGAGAATAGTGTATAGCATGATAAGAAGTTGAACTTTATCCTGAGAATCAATTAGGCACTGAAGGAGTTTAAAATAAGGAGATACATGATCAAAAATCACATGCATTTAGCAATAATCAATCACACAGGAGACAGAATGAAGAAAGAATTTTAAAAACATAAGGCCTGGAGGCCTAGAGCCAAGCTAGGAGGCTACTTTCATAATCCAGGCAAAGAGAAAAGAGGGTGGAGACTCCCCTCCTGAACTAAGGAGTCAACAGATGTTGGAAAAAAGTGGAAAGTACATTGGCGACCAATTAGAAACAGAGGTTGGGAAAGAAGGAAAGATAGGAATAGAGCCTTCTGGATTGGATGGCCTTAAACCCAAAGATGCCTTTATTATCTGAGAGAGAAACGTGGTGCTCAAGTGGAACAAATTGAGTGATATTAACCTGCAGGGAAATTAGCTGCAGGTCAGTAATATGCATCAGAAATACCAAAGAGTGGTGCCTTTTAGAAATGTCACTTAAGCCAAAGAAGCAACATATTTGCATTTATACCATTCAAAGAGGGAATGAGAAAGAAAAAGAGAGACAGATTTTAAGTGAGAAGAAGGTGGATCCTAGAAAAGCAAATTTGTAAATGAATAAAAACAGTGATAGAAGAGGAAAGGAGAAATTACTAACACATGAAGACATTTAACTTTCCATGAATTTTTCCTGATCAGGGAGGCTATTCCAACCAGCCCTTTGGTAAATTTCAATTTTAAAAAAACTAAAGAAAATAAAAACTAGTCTTGGACTTAGTCTCATTCTCCTGCAGCAGTGTATGCATTTGATGGGCTCTGATGAAAAACTACTATTGTCTGCACCACTGGATTTCAGATTTTCCAGTAAATATAATGAGTTCGAGGTGACATTTTTCATAGCCCTCAAGTCCATGTTTGATAATTGTCTTAATCTGTTTGGCTATAACAAAATATCTTAAATTGGGTAGTTTATAAAAAATATAAATTTATTTATTACAGTTCTGGAGGCTGGAAAAGTCCAAGAATGAAGCACTGATGGAGTCTATGTCTGGCAAGGGCCTGTTTTCTGGTTTGTAGATGATACCTTCTAGCTGTGTCCTTACGTGGTAGAAGGGAAAAACACTCTTTTTCCAGCCCCTTTTATAAGAACTCTCATTAGAGCACTGCCCTCACGACCTAATTGGCTCCCAAAGGCTCTGTCATATCATCTTGGAGATTAGGATTTCAACATATTAATTTGGTGGGGACACAAACATTCAGACCATAGCAATAATCCTGGGTTCTACCATAGATCATCTTCCACTGACAGGCCTAACAGTAAGCTTTTGGCCGCCTCCAGAATGAGGTGTCCTGTTGCTCATAGTCTCTCTTTGACAACCATAGCCACTACCAACTATGGATGTGACTGTCAGGCATGGGATGTGCTTCCAAGTCTGATGTATATTTATGGCCAACATTGTAGCTCAATGATGAAATTCAGTTACTTTGGCACATGGCACCATTGAGGACTCCCTCTTGCCATAAATCTTTACCTGGTTGGCTTGTTGAGAGCAAATCCACACAGAATGCCAGAACACAGAGTTTTTTCAGGAAAGCAAATTTGTTTGCATAAGAAACCAGCAGTTCATATGGTCAAGGAAAATGATGGCAGAAAGTTGCCATTATTTGAAATGGCAAAGAGAAAATGGGAAATAGATCACTGGACTGTCAACTACAAATAAGAGCCATCAATCATCTTGCAATTTTCCCAAAGACCCCAGCAGAGTGAAATAGCACCTAGGTTGGAATGCAACCACCAAAATGGACTGTGATCAAACTGCAACCTTAAAGTGCATTTCCAAAATAGACAAGTCAAGCATCCGCATTCACCTACATTTGCCTCATTGGTTGACTGGGATATGAGAAGCAATATTATTCAAGAGCTTAGCAAGAACTACAAAATATGAAGGACACAAAGACAAAGCTCATGACACAATAAACCTTAATGAATCGGTAAGTTAATACCCTATATTATTCCAGAAGGTATTGTCCTGAAGCAGTATTTGTGAGAAATGAACTTCGAGGTTGTGTTTGTTTCCTTACAGTCAGTGTAAAGAGGACAACTAGTGAATTACATAATATACAGTAGTTCATGTGCTATAACTGCAATACTCATTCTATGTGGATGCAACACTTGGTGTGGGCAGAAGATGAGAAATAAAGAACAGCTTAAATGTATTCTGATACCTATATGCCAATTCCAAGTCATAGCTGAAGAACAGTGTAATTTAAAAGATGTAGGATAGTTGAATTGAGCCAACTAGAAATCCAAGTGTCAAAGTTGGTTGCAAAAGGCAGTCACTCAATAATAATATGGAAGGAGAAGTTGAAGGCCTAGCAGACTTTACAGCTACAATTGTACATGTATATGCTTACCGATCTCAATAACATCATCCTCAAACAACAGAGGGCAGTGACAAATGCATAAAATGTGTGTGTCACAGCCAGTATCCAATAATTACTTAATGTCTAGAGCAAAGGAGAAAAACTACCAAATACATTAGTCACACTTCTATTGGTTGAAGTCAATCATTTATTATCAGTAGCATTACCAGCCTTATTCAAAGCCATTAGTGTCCATTAGTAAATTAAAATGTGTTTGTATTTTGAGACTTCTGTTTTTATTTCACATATTTTGTTCCATTTCTCATCAGGAATTCCTATGTTATAGTTCTACATTTAACCCCAAACATTTTGTTAAAAGTAAATTTTTTTTCAGAACAGAATCTAAACAGATTTCCAATTCATTAATTTTCAGAATATTCCTCACCCTCTTAAATCATAAAACTACTGATGGTTTTTCCTGCATATAAATCTTAGCCACATATTTATCAATGATATTTTGTGAGTTCCAGCTTAATAATGAACAGAGTTATCTGTCATTTAGTCACAGTATTTTGTGAGTGGTTAAGATTTTCTAGTCTTAGAATGTAAAACAGAATACATTGTGTATAGAAGAGCTTTCATTTTTTCTATAACTTTTTTCAGTGTTCAGGAAACATTCTGGCATTCCAGGCAACTTACATAACTAAACAATTTACTGCCTTTCTTCATATATCTTCAGAAGCAAAACATCCAAAAATAACTGTTGGCTGGCTGATTTATTTTGGATGCATTCATTATCTCCTGTCTAGTCTTCATCACCTCAGTGCACTCTTTTTTCTCCCTCCCCCCACTTGTGTGTGTGTTGTGGATGTGCCTGTGCATGTGTGTCTAAAGAAAAGTAAATATCTTCAGTTTATTCAGAACAGTAGGCAAAGTTCAGAGGTTCAGAGGGTCACTGAAATCTTGCTAAGCAAAGATGCTCAATCCCTACATCATTTACAGTTTTCTTCCCCAGGATCCCATCTACAATGGCAGTATTTGCATAACTTCTGAGAGTAACATTTTCTACCTTCTTTCATTATCATTGTGACAATTCTGTGTAAACGTATTTCAGACTAATTGGATTCTGACATGCATGCAAGCACAAAGAACCATCAGGCAGTGAGGCTGTGCTGTGGGTTAATATCAACTATCACCCTGGAGGCCACTCTACACCGTCTTTCATCAGTCTGCCACCAACAGGACCCCTATCGTTTTGCAAATAAATATCATATCTAAATGTTTCAGCAAGGCAGATATTCTAGAGAGGTCTATAAGAGATTCCCTTCTGGGAAATGTATGTTTCATTTTTCTGATACTATACATCAAACTAGAGCTCTATGTTGTAGATCTGCTTTCATGCATTCACTTCCCTCCATGAATTTTTCAGCATTTAAACTTTTGCTCAGTATACTAAGATGCATAGCACTATTCCCTGATAGATACCTAGGCTTCCTAGCCAATGATATATGTTTTCTCCTCTGATTTTCTATTATACCTAAGATTCATTTCACTACTCATATTTTTGGCATGCTTATTTTTTAGATATCTATCTTATAATATCTTATTTTCAAAGTAACAACAGTTTAATATTTATCCATATTGTTTTATTTATTTCGTGTACAATGTGGTATCCCAAATTCTGCTGCCACTCAGCAAAGTTTTCTTAGGTCTCCTCTCCATTGTAAGACCCACTCTGCCTAGCTGAGAAAGGCCACAGACAAGAGGAAGAAACACCAGATGTATCTGCACCAAAGAAAATATATAAAATGAGAGAGAGCATCAACAGGAAAAGTGAAAATCATTCTAGCCACCTTTATTCCAAGCTGTTGCTTCATTTTTACCTCATCTGGCCAGTTCAGTGAAGAAAAGGGCACCTAAAATATAAAACGCAGCACAGACTACAAAATATTTACCTAAAATTTAATCAAACAGCCAAGTAGACATCAGTGAAATGTTACAGGAGCAGCAAGGCTCAAACATGATGACAGAAAATTACTCTTCATATTAAATTCTGGGCCTCGGCAAATGGGAAATGGGAAATCACGGGAACACGTGGTTCCAAGGAGAAGTCAGAGAGGAAGCGACTCTTGGAGAGGCGACCTCTGTGATTATTAGAACGTTCACCAATGGCTGAGTACAGCAAGACAACACTGGCAATGAGCTGCTGTTGAAAAATTAAGGAGAGGTAGGAACTGTGCTAAGCCCTTCACTTCTGTTTTCTCAACAGCTCAATGATATCACTACTGTTATTATCCCCATTTTACAGATGAGGAAATTAAGGTTTATGAAGCTTAAATTGTGTGCCTAAGTCCTGGAGCCTGAATTGAAATGCAGGCAGTGAGGC
Source organism: Plecturocebus donacophilus (assembly GCA_004027715.1). Taxonomy (NCBI): domain Eukaryota; kingdom Metazoa; phylum Chordata; class Mammalia; order Primates; family Pitheciidae; genus Plecturocebus; species Plecturocebus donacophilus. Next base: position 1,386 of record PVKP010005966.1, on the reverse strand, counting down.
TCTTCACCATTTTGCACAGAGTAGTTGCTTTGTATCTTACAGGAATTTCCAACTGCATCTACTTAAAAAAGGGAGAAAATGTGTGTGTGTGTGTGTGTGTGTGTGTGAGAGAGAGAAAGGAGAGAGAAGCAGAGTGGGGGAGAGAGAGAGAAGCGAAGGGGTGAGAGAGAGAGAAGGGGGTGGTGAGAGGAGAGAGGGAATGCTCTGACTAGGCAATCAGGGAGAAGCACTGCCTCCCTCCATTCTGCGCAATGAGTGTGCTCCCTGAAAGAACAGGGCACAGGGGACCTGACGCTGCCGTTTGCTTCCTCAGTCTGTTCTCAGAACCTCTCACAGTGGGATCTTATGAGTGGCTTGGGGTCTTTTCAGCATATAAAGCACAAGACTTTCTCACACAGCGTGGCCCTGTCGATGCAGCAACTACTTCATCAGCTGCTCAATCAATCACGGAAGACCCATTGCGTCCAGCCCCAGAGAAGAATTTCACTTAGACTCACTGAGAGACGGCATGTTTGTTTCCAACGCGACCCCTTCTTAAGGGGTTTTCAGAAGTGACAACCTTGCCTCACGTGCCACCTTTAAAACGTAATGCCAGAGTGGAAGGCGTGCGCATCTCGATCGTGGAGCGGCCTCCCGTGTTCTCCTCCGCAAATGCGCTCCGTGGCCAAGCGCCCCCATCCCCACCACCTGTGATCGCGCGCAGAGGCCAGGAGGGGTCGCCGCCCAGGTCCCAGCGGCCCGCGAGGCAGAGCATGGCAGCCACCCCTCCAGCGGCTCGCTCGTGGCCACCCACGACTAGACCGGCGCCGCCTGGGTTCCACTTCCGGCTCCTGCAGCAGTACCGAGTGCCCCGCGGAAGCCACTCCCCACCCCCAGGTTACCCCCAAGGCTGACCAGGGTCACTGCTGGGCCAGCTTCGTTTTCGGGAAGCCCACCCTCCCGTTCATGGCCACGGTGCTGGAGCTCGCGGAGCACCCGGAACCCGCCCCCAGGCCCCCAGCAGCATGACCACCTGTGGCCTGGCTCCGGACGCCCGGGGAAGCAGCCCGGTGGTCAGTCCAGCACTGCCAGCACTGGGCCCCCGTCCTGACCTGAGGGGTGACCGCCAGCCCCAGGCCTGCGGAGGCGCTAGGCCACCAGAGCCCCTCCCGCCCTCTGCCCCCATCCCCCACCCCGTGGACTAGATGGCTGCAGCCAGCAGACCTCCACATCCACACAGCAGACACCAAAGAGGAGCGAGGGCCCTGCTCTCCACGGCCTGGCCTGGCCTCAGCACCAAGGAGGCTTCCTGATACCGGGAACTGTGCACCTGACACAAGTGGAAAATAAACTCCAAGCAGAAAAAAAGGAGAAGAGGAAGGGAAGGGAAGGGAGGGGAGACGAGAG